>JADBJO010029021.1:0-19483 GCA_016801955.1 Conus betulinus | reverse complement strand
TTGGAAGGGAATCTTGATGACCACACGCCTATCAGTGTGGTATGGGGACTATGGTCGTGAGGTTGACTGACATCAATGAGTCATCGAAGTATGTCCAAGACCTGACCAAACCCTTTGGAAACAGGTGAATGGAGAAGTTTCATATCAAGAAAAGAGTGTTACGAGATTTTTGTAATTTTTTGCGATTGTGGTGGAATGGAACCTACGGTTTTGATGCTTTTTGTATTCATGGAGTGCAACCACAAGTGATGTGGAAGAGTGGGACGCTGAGTGGATTGTGAAGTGTGTTCACCCAATGTGAGGAAGGGTGGAAAATTATTGTTACTTCAGAGGAGCTCTGGACACAGACATAGGAAGATGTCCAATTATAACCCTCCTGGGTTTTAATATTGTTAGGACTAGGATTGTCCTGTGCAACCCTGGGTTGGGTGTGCTACATGGTTGGACTGGTTTGTCCGATGCAACCCTGGTTTGGGTGTGCTTAACCCTTGTGGGTGTAAGATGCCTGGCGTGGCAAAGTTTCACTAAGTATAGAGTGTAGATGTAGACTGGAAGTCTACTAGGGTAGGCTTGTTGCTTATTCCCTAGAAGGTGAGTACCAGTTGGGGTTGTAAACTGGTTAAAGCAATTACATTAAAGGTGTAATTGTAATGATAACAGAAGTTTGATGATTATAAAGATTTTGAGGATATTGCGCTATTTGGGGAAAAAGAGAAAGATGAACGTTGAACGCGAAAAGAAAAGAAGAATTGAAAAATAAATAAATGAAATATTGTTGTATAAAGATTTCTTTCCGTACCCCAACTGTAGGTAGGAATAGGTTGGCAGAACAAGACTCATGTGAGTATTCTATTTTGAATTTGGAGTGAATGTAAAAGGAGTTAAAAAGGAGCCATGAATAATAAAAGAGAGAAGAGAGAAAATTAAATAAAATTCATTTTAGAGGTTAACCCTGGACCTAGGGTTTTGTTACAGAATCCCTCAGCATCCAGTGATGTTCCCGACTAAGGTGTACCAGTCTAGTGAGGATCCAGACTGTGGTGTTCCAGAGGTGGTACAGCCAAGTGCACGAAATCTCCTCGACAAGTCAATAAGATGACTTGTCTTTACAACAGTTATTTAATATAACGAACTGATAGTGTAATGTGTCTGTGTGTGTGTTGATTCTTGATAAAACTTTGAATATTGTATTATTGTTTATATATGTGGAAATATCTTGTGAAGAGAAGAAATAATTGGAAAACATACTGAAGTGAAAAGAAGATTTAGGACCCTTTTCCTTATTATTGAGTAAAGCGAGCGTTTTATAGAAAACCTAATTTTGTGGTGATAGTGCTCCTTTGGTGAATGGAGTGATTGTGCGTTGCATACGGAGTAAGCATACTGTGTTTGTGAATGCAAGTGTGGATGTGCACAAACATGGGTGTGTGACAGTGGTGACCCCGTCTTTTAATTTAGGTTAAAGTTTTAATAGGATTTAGTTGGGTTTTTTTTTTTTTGAGTGAGTACTGCTGTTAAAATATTGTTTTGAAACCCCTTTGTATAAAAAAGAAATAGAAGTAAAGTTACTCTGCCAATTGCAATCATAAAGATACTATTTTGTTCCCCTCTGCATTGTTGAATAAGTATTGTTATATTTATTCATTTTCATTGGTATTTCTAATTTTGTTGTTCTTTTCTATACTTATGGTGTGAGTGAGTTATTTATGTAATGTATACTTGTTCTTAGTATTCCCGTCTCCAGTTCTACGGGTGTAGTTTCAATTAGTGGGCTACCTAAGGTTCTTTTTTGCTTTGTCTTGCTTTTCCTACTGTTTTTTCAAATTTTCGCCTCTCTTGGTTTCTGTCTCTATTCTAAATAAAATTCTCTTGATATTCTTTACAATAAGCTCCTCTCCAGTTTCAAGTTTAGGCAGGTTTTTTTGCTATTTTAAATAGGGTTTCTGATTAGTGTGTGTGTAAATGCTCCCTTTATTTTAAATGTTGTAGGGTTTAGTTGGAAATTTTTTTTGTAAAATTGTGTTTCATCTGGCACATTCTTTTGGATTCCTTTTTTGAAAACAGTGCTCTACTTTTTGTTTAAAGCAATAACTAATATATATATATATATATATATATATATATATATATATATATATATATATATATATATATATATATATATATATATATATATATTCTTAGTTTTTAGTATTTCGGAAATTTTTTTCAGAGCCATTTCTAAATTTATTTCTCACATTTTTTTGGCCAGCTAAAGTAACTTAAATAAAATATTATTTCACTAAGGGTGCATTTCCATACTTAATCAAATTTTTACTGGAAAAAATATTCTTTTCTGTCCCGTCATTGTTTTCTTTTTTGGTTCTTTACCAATTTGAATGTTTTGAACTCTGTATTCTAGTGATCAGTGCCAAGTAAGTTTGAATTGTTTTTATTTTTAAATAGTTGTTTATTTCACATCTTAACTTCCCTACCCCATTTACACGCTGTGGGATTTTTTTAAACGTTATCTACACTCTCATAAAAGATGGCTGATGCAGGAGATGATCAACAAATTGAGGAATTTCAATCATTGTTTGTGAAAGAGGATGAGGAAACGGTTCGTTTCAACAGATTTTTGTCCCAGGGACAGAAATTGCAGTTGTCTGGTGATGCTTTGATGTCCTACATTAATCAGTGTGAAGAGTGGGTGCTCAGAGCAAAAGAAAGGGAGGAGAAGAAAGAAGAGTAGCAGAGGCAGAAAAAGAAGAGAAGGATAGACAAATACAGTTAGAAAAAGAAGAGAAGAGAGAGATAGGCAAACACAGATAGAGAGAGAGAAAAGATCAGGGCGCATGAACTTGAAATGAAAAGAACAGAAAGTCTTAATTTACTTGAAATGAGAAGATTGGAACTTGAACAAAAACGAGTGGAACTTCAGTTGAAGCAACAGGCTGTTCAACAATCTGCAAATGTAAATGTTTCTCAAAGTGATACTGTTCCTGTTCAGGTTGCAGGTAAAACTTCCTACATTCCCAAATTACCCCCTTTTGATGAGAATTGTGATGACATAGACTCTTTTCTTTTTAGGTTTGAAAGCCATGCTTCATCATGTGGTTGGAGCAAAGACAAATGGACATTGTATGTTGCATCTCTCTTCAAGGGCACTGCCCTTTCTCTGTATCATAGTTTGGCAGTTCGTGATACTCTTACATGGGAAGAGCTGAAAGCTGAACTTTTTAAAGAAATTTCAATATACAGATGAAGGTTTTAGAGAAAAAGTTTCGTTCAGTTCGTCCAGAAAAAGGCGAATCATTTGCAGCTTTCCTTATTAGAACAAGTTATTTATTTGATCGTTGGGTTGAATTGGCCCAAACACAGAAAGAAAATGCTGATTTGCGTGACTTGTTGTTACATGAGCAGATTTTACAAAGTGTATCCAAAGACCTATCTATTTTTCTAAAAGAGAGATCTTGTAAAACTGCAGAGGATATGTGTAAGCTGGCAGATCAGTATCGAACTGCTCACCCAGAGAAGCATTTTGCCAGAAAATCTGACCGTGATGTGTTTGAGGCAACTGTTGCTTCATCAGGACAGTTTGGTCAGTGTCGTTCTCAACCAAACAACAGGTATGGTCATAGAGGAGGTCAGAATTTTTCTGAAAGACGGAATACAAACAGCAATAATGTACATTCCGATAACTGGCAAGAGAAAAATTCTGGACAAACTTCTTCACAGGGTAATCCAAATGCAAATTATTACCCAAGAGGAACACCAATACTCGACGTGCTGGTCAATTTAGAGCTAGTCATGGCAGTGGACAGTTTCCAAACCGTGGTGGTATTGGTCATAGTACAATACCAAATACAGTATCTGGTGCGGACAATGGTTGTTGGCACTGTTCCTGTATATTTCACAAGAAGAAAGACTGTCCTTTTCTAGCACAGGGTAATGTGCGCTTGACAACAGATCCCAAGCAAACTACTACAGATACTCAGCATGTTTTAGTGTCTGATACTGATGTCAGTGGTTTACATATTGAATCTTGTAGTAGTGTCAATGGGTTTGGTGCTACACTGTTGAGAGACACTGGATGTACTACTGCTGGTGTACGCAAAGATTTAGTCAGAAAAGACCAATACACCGGGGAACATCAGCAATGTCGTTCATTTGGTGGTAAAATTGAATCATTTCCTGTGGCATGTGTTTATGTTTGTACTCCATATTTTACAGGTGAAATAACAGCATGTGTCATTGATGATCCTGTGACAGACCTCATTCTTGGAAATCTGAAGGGTGTTTCACGTCTTGTGGAGGACAATGTGGTTCTTTTGTGCCTTGTATGGTAAGCACTCGTTTACAAGAGAAAAAAGAAAGGCAAGGTCAAAAACCCCTGTGTCCCCCATGTCCCAAAATTGGATGTGACTCCTGAATATTGAGTGATTTACAAAAGACAGATACAACATTGACTCATTTGTTTCAGAAAGTTGTCCCTGAGGTACCTGACAAAGTGACTGATATTGTGTATGTAAAAAAGAATAATCTTTTATATCGTCGTCTTTTTCCTAAAGATGAACAGGTGGTGAAGCAGATTGTCATTCCTATGTCGTTACGTGACACTGTTTTGCATACTGCACATGATTCCATGTTTTCGGGTCATTGTGGAGTCAAACGTACTCTTCAACGTGTGTTGTCTTCATTTTTTTTTGGCCTGGTGTTAGTGTGCAAAGTTTCAAAATATTGTCAATCATGTGATGTCTGTCAGAAAACAATTCCCAAAGGTCGTATACCATTTGCACCTTTGCAGAGAATGCCAGTCATTACTGAACCATTCAGTCGTGTTTGTATTGATTTGGTTGGTCCATTTCATGTTTCCAGTTCTGGTTTTCGTTATGTGCTCAGTGTCATGGATGTTGCTACCAGGTATCCTGAGGCTATACCTTTGAAAAAGATTGATACCATTTCTGTGGCAGAAGCATTACTTTCTATTTTTTCCAGAATGGGAATTCCTGATGAAATATTATCTGACTTGGTTACTCAGTTTGTGTCAGATCTCATCAAAGAAATATTTCGTTTACTTTCAATTTCTGCATGTACTACATCTCCATACCATCCACAGTCAATGGGCTCATGGAAAGATTTAATGGTACTTTCAAGATGATGCTGAAAAAAAGTTTCTAAGGAAAGACCATCAGACTGGAATCGATACATTCCAGCCATACTTTTTGCTTACAGAGAATTGCCGAACGAGAGCACAGGTTTCTATCCTTTTGAGTTGCTTTTTGGTCGTTCACCAAAAGGACCTATTAGCATCCTGTCAAAGTCATGGTCTGGGGACAATGTGTCTCAAGAAGAAACAATTGTTTTTGATTATGTTTTTAATTACAAAATCGTATAGCAGATGCATGTCGTATTGCCCAAGAAAATGCTTACAGCAGTGCAACTACGCATAAAAAGTATGCTGATCGTAGAGCAAAGATGCGTGTGTTTTCTGTGGGTGACAGTGTGTTGGTGCTTTTGACAGATGACAAGAGCAAGATGCATGTGATGTGGGATGTGGAAGGACCATTTGTCATCATTGAAAAATGTTCTGATGTTAATTACAGGATTGATATGAATGGTGTGAAGAAAATTTTCCATGTTAACATGTTGAAAAAGTACTTTCACAGATCTGATGTTATGATCAACAAAGTTGCTGTTCCAGATGATAAGATTTCAGCGTTGGCATGTGACATTTCAGGTGTGTTACCAACGGATTGTGTGACAGAACATTTACAACCTGTTGACAAGCCTTCTGTGTTTCACAAGGTGCCTGTAATTCATGAAACTGCTGTTGGTGTGGTTCAGGACACTGGTGGTGATGTTATTCAACTGCCTACATTATCCTTAAAAGGTGAAACTTACGAGGATGTCAAGATCAACGAGGACTTGAAACCATCTCAGGTGACTCAACTAAAGTGTTTACTACAGGATTATACAGATATACTTACAGACAAGCCAGGATCTGCAGTTGGTGTTGAACCTCATAGGATACGGTTGACAAACAGATGTTCCTGTACGAATGAAGTCGTATCCTTCGCCTTTTGCAAAAAAGGAAATTATTGAAAGAGAAGTACAGTCATGCTGGATCTTGGGGTCATTGAAAAATCAAATTCTCCATATGCGGCTCCTGTGGTGCTGGTTTCAAAACCAGATGGTTCAGTCAGATTTTGTATTGATTACAGGGCTTTAAACAAAGTGACTGTTTTTGATTCTGAACCAATACCTGATGTGGAGGATTTGTTTTGTCAACTGAGTCAAGCCAAGTATTTTGTGAAAATTGATCTGACCAAAGGTTATTGGCAGATATCGATGAGTGATGAAGATAAAGAAAAAAGACAGCTTTTCAGACACCATTTGGGCTTTTTCATTTTTTGCAAATGCCTTTTGGTTTGCAGAATGCACCGGCATCTTTTGCTAGAATGATGAGACAACTCAGGTTGCATGAACTGTCTGCTGTCAGTTTTTTTTAATGATATTTTGCTGGCTTCACAAACATGGAGTGATCTACTGAGATGTTTGAAAAATGTTTTTGAAAGACTCCGTTCTTTTGGTTTGACAGCAAGGCCATCAAAATCATGGCAGGTTTTCAAAAACTGGAGTTTTGGGGCATACAATTGCTGTGGGTTTGATGCAGCCAGAAAAAAGAAAATGGAAAAGATTTTGGCAATCAAAACCCATGTTTCAAAGAAACAGGTTCGTTCGCTTCTTGGTTTGTTATCTTATTACAGGCGTTATGTCCCCAACTTTGCAACTCTCACAGCTCCATTAACTGAGTTGACAAAGGGTTCCAAGCATTCATCTAATGATTGGACTGTAGATTGTCAGAATGCTTTGGCAGCAGTTCAAAATGTTTTGAATTCTTTTCCTGTTTTACTTTTGCCCAACTTAGCGAAAGATTTTGTCCTCAGGATTGATGCAAGTTCAACAGGAATGGGTGCTGTTCTTTTGCAGGAACATCAAGATTTATTGCATCCTGTACAGTTTGCAAGTAAGAAGTTCACTGATGCACAGTCAAAGTATTCTACTATTGAACGGGAATGCTTAGCGATTGTGTGGGCACACTTGCAAAATTTGAGCGTTTCTTGACAGGCAGGTTTTTTGTCTTGCAGATGGATCACAGACCTCTGACGTTTATGAAAACATCAAAAACAAAAAATAACCGTCTGTTGCGGTGGTCTTTGGTGGCGATCCAGCAATTCAGTTTTAGGGTTGATCCAATTTCAGGGTCCAACACGTGATCGCTGATATTTTGTCTCGACAGCAATAAGCAGGGTGTGTGTTTTGAAGTTTTGCTGTTGAAAGTTGAGCTTATATATTTGTATGTGAGTAATGGAATATTGTTGGGTGCAAGATTGATTACTTACGGGGATGACAGTTGATGCATTGATGCTGTTTTTGATTTTTTTTTTGCAAACAATGTTTTTATGTATGTACATTTTTCTGTTCACATGTACTCATGTTCTTTTGGCAAAGTTTTTTTTGAGAATAATATATATATATATATATATATATATATATATATATATATATATATATATATTATTTTTTTAAACTCTCTACTCTCTTCTTTGGAAAAAAATGATGAATCAAATTTTTTTTATCGGAGGTTGGGGGGTGTCATGTGAATGAGAAAAGTGTTATGTGAATGGAGAAGTTTCATATCAAAGTAAAGAGTGTTACGAGATTTTGTAATTTTTGCGATTGTGGAATGGAACCTACGGTTTTGATGCTTTTTTGTATTCATGGAGTGCAACCACAAGTGATGTGGAAGAGTGGGACGCTGAGTGGATTGTGAAGTGTGTTCACCCAATGTGAGGAAGGGTGGAAAATTATTGTTACTTCAGAGGAGCTCTGGACACAGACATAGGAAGATGTCCAATTATAACCCTCCTGGGTTTTAATATTGTTAGGACTAGATTGTCCTGTGCAACCCTGGGTTGGGTGTGCTACATGGTTGGACTGGTTTGTCCGATGCAACCCTGGTTTGGGTGTGCTTAACCCTTGTGGGTGTAAGATGCCTGGCGTGGCAAAGTTTCACTAAGTATAGAGTGTAGATGTAGACTGAAGTCTACTAGGGTAGGCTTGTTGCTTATTCCCTAGAAGGTGAGTACCAGTTGGGGTTGTAAACTGGTTAAAGCAATTACATTAAAGGTGTAATTGTAATGATAACAGAAGTTTGATGATTATAAAGATTTGAGGATATTGCGCTATTTGGGGAAAAAGAGAAAGATGAACGTTGAACGCGAAAAGAAAAGAAGAATTGAAAAATAAATAAATGAAATATTGTTGTATAAAGATTTCTTTCTGTACCCCAACTGTAGGTAGGAATAGGTTGGCGGAACAAGACTCATGTGAGTATTCTATTTTGAATTTGGAGTGAATGTAAAAGGAGTTAAAAAGGAGCCATGAATAATAAAAGAGAGAAAGAGAAAAATTAAATAAAATTCATTTTAGAGGTTAACCCTGGACCTAGGGTTTCGTTACAGAATCCCTCAGTGTCCAGTGGTGTTCCCGACTAAGGTGTACCAGTCTAGTGAGATCCCAGACTGTGGTGTGTTCAGAGGTGTACAGCCAAGTGCACGAAAGCTCCTCGACAAGTCAGAAGATGACTCGTCTTTACAACAGTTATTTAATATAACGATTGATAGTGTAATGTGTGTGTGCGTTTGATTCTTGATAAAACTTTGAATATTGTATTATTGTTTATATATGTGGAAATATCTTGTGAAGAGAAGAAATAATTGGAAAACATACTGAAGTGAAAAGAAGATTTAAGACCCTTTTCCTTATTATTGAGTAAAGGGAGTTTTTATAGAAAACCTAATTTTGTGGTGATAGTGCTCCTTTGGGTGAATGGAGTGATTGTGCGTTGCGTATGGAGTAAGCATACTGTGTTTGTGAATGCAAGTGTGGATGTGCACAAAACATGGGTGTGTGACAGAGTCCAAAGTCAACATGCCCAATTACAACCTGAACAAACCTGCAGGCAGGTGTAAAGGAATTGTAACTGCTCTGACACGGTCAACAGTACCCGTGTGCTATCGCGGAATCCTGTGTATTAGTTTTCTTTTATTTTGATGCAATGCATGAATGAATGGAGACCGGCGTGGTCGAATGACGTACAAACTAATCTAGTTTCGTAATAGGTCTAAACTGTGTATCAACACGCGCTCGGCGACGGCCTATCGTAAAGGGAAAATATCAAGATGAACATTAGTAAGTTTTATTTAAATATGGATCTTACATGAAGTACAGGGAACAAGACCATGTTTTGTTTTAAAACGTTGTCAACATACGTGAACCACCACCAAGGTGAGCTGTTTCGTCATTTCTTTACAAACGAGTCAAACTGACATTATTGGATTCACAATAGATCCAGAAAGGATGCCAACTAGCCTTGGTTTGAAGGTAAAAATGATTTATCGATTTGTAGATCGGGTTCATCAGTTGCAGATCATCACAGAATGAAGGAGGGATGAAGAAAATGCTATTATTATGTGTGTTAACCCATTCGCTCCAGATGCAGCAGGTTTTGAGAAGCAGTTCCCAGGAAGATGGGAAGTTCCAAACTTAGTGTTATTATTGATCTTAATTTAAAATGCATCTCTTTCAGATTAATCGATGTTAATCGGAAAATGTTAGGATAGTTATTTTTTTTATGTTTCAGGCTTTCACATACTCTAGTGGACTTAATGGAGGAGGGTTCGAGTCTTCACCCATCAAAATCATCACATATTCATTAGCTGTAGAACGCGCTAAAATGTGGATATTTTACGTCGACATGAACTGGGTTTGGCGAAGAAGACTTTATTCAAAGGAACATTATAATTGCTTATGTTAGTATAAATCGTCGTCTATATTGTCTCTACGCAGAAGGCATTACGACGTCGTATGAATTCATGGAATGATTCTCTGATTTATTACGAGTTCAGGGATGATCTATTATTCTCCTGATGATTGGAGAACAGTGGACTATATACACATATTTCTTGATCGCGCTGAATCGTGAAAAAGGCACGTTGTTCCGTTCATCAATCAAGCAAGAATTGTTTACATTGTGAATTGGAACAAGTGAAGTTTCGAATATATCATTCGTCATTCAAGCAGGAATTTAACTTCAGTATCTTCATATGAACTGACTCATCCACATACGTGTTCAACATCCATCCAGTCTTCATGAATTGAAAATGGACATTAACTTCATTGACCTGCCAAGCTGAGTTAGACGTGTCATCATTAAACCATTTGTAATTGTTGCTAGTGTCTAACATCATTCCACAAAACACGGCACACACACACACACACACACACACACACACACACACACAAACAGGACAGCCACACGAAATTAAAAGTAATTGTTATTACTATCCGTTCACCAGTCGGGATTCGTTTTGGGCCCGACGGCAACTATTCCCGACGGAATCAACCATTCCAACGGCATCGTGAAGGAAGTTGTTGTCAACGTCCTTGTCACGGACTTCGACTGCTGTTCGGCTTACACAGGGTATAGTCACGTGTTTTATGCTACGAACACAGTGAAATTTGAAACATCTGATTTTGAATGAAGAAAGGGTCTCAGCAATGACGGTAGGGGTGATCTGAGGTAAACTGAGTCGGAATATTCGTGTAAACTGCTGATGCTGACACTGCGTCTTCTTCTTTCTTCTTCTTCTTCTTCTTCTTCTTCTTCTTCTTTGCAAGGTCAGTTAGGAAACCCTAGAGGTGCTAATGAAGACTCTTGTATAGTGGAGGCCCTCCAGTGATCCATAGAGCTTCACCCACGTCGATGTGTCAGCATGCCAGGTCTCTGCTCTTGGCGTTTGATGTGTTGGACAGTTCTGCAGGAAGTGTTCCACAGTCATTTGGGGGAGGAACTGGGCTCGGAGCTGAGCTATTGAAAGTACTGTGGTGAAGGACTTCAACAACTGGCCTACGTGGAGTGGAAGTGTAATACAATTCAACAGACGTGTTGTGCAGTTCTTTGGGAATCTGGGACATTTGATCCTCATCTTCATGGTCAAAACTTTGTTCTGGAGGCACAGAATTCACGGCTTTGGTACATGCACGTGATTTGATCAATCAACTAAACCCTCGTTGAATGGGCCATGGAGCTTCGTGGCATTCGTTTACTTTTTGCTACATACAGCACTCTATAAAAACAAAGTACCTCTGCATCACTCCATGAAAATTGTGTAATCAAGTTAACATTCACACTTGACCAGTCCTTGTGCTTTACATCGCCTTCAGTGGAGACAGCTCTATCTAACAGGGCTGGGGAGTGGGTTGAAGGGGCATGTCACGGGTCAGACACGTATAGGTAAACAATTCTCACGATATACGTTTAACAATCTTCACAGAGGATGCTGAAGACAAGAAAATTCATGTAGAGGGGACATTTGCCATCCATTTTCACGTAAACGCACAGGATGTTATCCTGTGACGAGTTAAAGTTTTGGATTTAGCAATCAGATTATGTCAAATTTTCACGAGTTTCGTGAGATTATTGGATAGCCCTCTCCCAGCATGCTAGTTTGTCTGATTACGAGTCTATGAGATGTGTTCACATTTCGCGAGGAGGCCTCTCTGTGTGTGTGAGAGAGAGAGAGAGAGAGAGAGAGAGTATCACGCAATGGAGGATTGAAGCTGACTGACTCTCACTCTGATACGCGAAGTTTTCAAGTTCAATACTCGTTTATTTTCAAGATGTGGATCGTTATCAACTGTGCAACTGAATTTTGTCTTACGTCAGTAGGCCTGCCATAATGTCTATGTTACTGAAGTCGAGTGTGCACACTGTGGTTTGCTTGATGGACCAGAATCTGACTCTACTACATTGTGTATGATACACGTATGATCAGCTGCAGTTGCCCGAAATGGTAAAGGAAACTGCTGTTCCTTCCAATGTATCGGGACCAAATGCTGTTTTAGTAGAATTGTTAGCATGATGGTCATTTGACAGCGTAATAAAATCTACTATTAAGCCTTATCCCTGGACAGGCCATCATTGCCTCTCCCTAATGTTACTGTGGCTCACAACCAATCGCAGCGAGTGACAACGTGGTGGAAGAAAGAAAAAAAGGGATGGTTTTCAGGATTTCAAATTTTGGTACCATTGTTATCGTAAGTGTCCGAATGTCGTGAAATAAACCAGACGTCTCAGGCAAAAAAGAAATGAAGTAGCGTTGATAAACTTTTTTTTTTCCTGCTGGAGATTTCTACACGTTCAGGCCATGTGTCTGGAAGCCTGTGGAATCAACTGCAACAAGCTTTTTAGTCTGAACAAAGCATCGTTGTTCTGAGCATGCATGGACGACCTGTTTTCATTGTCAGCCTGGGAGCGGTCACTGCTCTATAAGCACTGCCTTTGACATTGAAAGAGGACAGAGCACTGCCTTTGACATTGAAAGAGGACAGAGTGGTTTGTTACTGAACATAATGCAGCTTTTCTTTTTCGCTTAAGATGAGGAAGGCTTTTGAACAGACTCACGGATCAAGTCTTTGCACAATACGAACTAGGCTTCAAAGTGTTTTGAGAGAGAGAGAGAGAGAGAGAGAGAGAGAGAGAGAGAGACAGAGACAGAGACAGAGAGAGAGAGACAGAGAGAGACAGACAGACAGAACAACAATGAACATTCTTTTAACAAAACATACACACTGCTAAGTAAACATACATGTAAATAATCAAGTGAACAAATAAATAAGCATTAATTAGCAAAACATAAAAGAAAATGAATGAATGAATAAATAAGATAGAAACAAATAAATGAATTACATGTCACACTCGTGATGTCAGAACCTGACTTCATTGGAAGCAATGTGCAGCATATGTTACATACAAGCTGCTTTATCTCTAAGAGTTAAACCCAGACGTTTCAAAACGCGTTGTTTTTGCACTTGTCTTCGACGTTCTAGGACACCATTCAACACATACAGGAACGGCGTTATGGATGCACTGGCAAAAATAAAGAAAACTGATACCGAGAACATTAGCTCACCATGAACCCATATGCCATGTGACGTCAAAACGGCCCAAACGTCACAAGGCTCCAACAGCACACATCTCCCAATGAAACAACGATGACGGATGATCCTAATGAGATATCATTCGCTTGATTGTCACTGGCCAGGAAAACTAAAGTATCATCTTGGATCATGACGTAAATGTAAATCTGTCCCACCACAGCCAACACGGTCATCGTGCTGTTCAGAACGACCATCAGGCTGAAGGCATAATGATGTCCTCCTGGTTGATCAGCTGAAACAGGCAGTGGGATGCAGAGACTTGTCTGACTGAACTCGTGGTCTGATGACACTGTGGGAATTACAGAGATACAGACACCAACCAACCACGCCAGGAGACATAGAGGTAAAATCGCTTTCTTTTTCCACTGATGTCCTCCTTTGTTCATCCAGGTGAGAACAACACACCTCTCCAGACCATTATAACATCTAGAGAGAGACGGCTACCTCACAGGAAAGCAAGAACATAAACGCTAGCAACTTGCACAAGATACTGGATCTCCAGGCTGTGTCCTTCCACAGATAAGAACCGCTGTACATACGGTCTACCACACACAGTATTGAAAGGTAAACTCCCATCAGGCTTTTAGACCAACATAGGTGACACAAACACATATATCAGTGTCGCTCTTCTTTCTAGTCCCTCCAGTAAACATAACACAAATGAGACCATGCCCTACAAGGATAAAAGGTGACAGAAGGTAAACAAGAACCTGCTGCACCTTTGCTCCTAGAAGACGATCGCAGGTGGAAAAAATGGGGTGGGGTGCATCGCAGTTCCTCACACTGAAGTGCTCTGGCAAAGTCTGAATACAGCAGAGCTTGAAGTTATCAGCATGCAGTTCCCTGAGCTTTGCAAGATTCTTCAACAACGTTTTAGGAAAGTCTGATATCTCACTGCCACGGTGATCTAATTTGGCGAGAAGAGGATTGTCAAAACCGTTTCCAGTCACGCCTTGCGTGTTGCTGCAAGACAGGTTGAGGGCAATGAGTCCTGAAAAAGACTGAAGTTTGTTCAGGTCTAAATTTGGTATCTTGACAAATGCCAAGTCCAGGAGTCTGAGTTTAGGAAACGCCATCCTGTTTGATCCTCTGGTAAACAAAGCAGCCAAAGGATTTTTTGCCAGAACCAAATAATTAAGGTTGCTGACATTGTTGAGGATTTCCAAGGAAAACTTTTGCAATTGGTTTTCACGGATATCTAAAACCTTCACATTAGGGAGTTTTGGAAGGAACAGGTCTTTTAGAAAGCAACTTGTCATGTTCAGATATATCAGCATTATATTTGCATACAGACTTTCCGCTCTCATTCCGCTATACGACACGTCTAAATATCGCACGTCTGGGAATGTATCCACAGGGAACACCTGTCTGCATGTAAAAGCAAGACCCTGGCAGGAGCACTGGTCAGGACAAGACATGGAGCAATACCATTCATCGTCATGTTGAGGACACTGGTTTCTGCCGTCACACACATGATCTGGGTGCAGACACACCTGAGACTGACGACGACAGCGAAAGTAGCCAGGGCAGGAGTAAGTTTCACAGTCTGCCTCGTCTTCTTTGTAGGGGCAGTCATACACGCCATTGCACCGTACAAACACAGGGAAATGGAAAAGGTATAGAGGGACATTCAAAATGCGTCAGAGGACTTTGGGATCCTCGTCTCATTGAGTGGTAACTTACTCCCATTTCATGGTATTCATCATAGAAATGAACCACTGCAGGAAAACTATAGTGATCCCATGATGATGCTAAAGATAAAAACGACTCAGAGCTCCTGGGATTGGTACATAGGCCGGTGTCAAGAGACTTTTTGCAGGGAGAGTGAATAGCACTGCACTTGTAGGACTCGCCAACACACTGCCGAATGTTTTAGAAAAGAAATCAATAAAATCATATCCTATAAGTACGACAAATGCTACTAACTGCTAGCAAGGAAAATAGAAAAAAACAAAAGGACTACAAAAATGCAATAAGATCATACATCACAAAGAATCAGCATTTTACCTTAGGATCTAAGCTAATACCTGGATATGAACGCATATTAACAAGCCATCAGGTCGTTTGGTGTGTAACACACGCACTGTCGGTATTCTACCACTGACGCATCAAATTTACTTGCATAGATTCCCAACACGTTTGCTACCATTTTGTTTCCAACAGAGAAAAGAATGATAAAACAGAAGCAATTTGTCATTGATTCACAAGTGCTCAAGACATGCAAAAGCAGAGCAAAATGCTCAGAGCAGGCACAGGTGGGAGGCGAATGATATGCAAATCCACTAAATTAACACCCGTTTAGGAAAAAAAATCAGATCAGGGACGAAATAAAACATGTCACATCTAAATGCACAAAATGCTTAACAACAAGAACGTGCATCAAAAACAAAAAGCAAAAAGAAAAAACAAAAACAAAAAGCAATCATCATCATCATCATCAAAATGAGTATCATTATCTTTATCACCATCATCATTAACTTAATGTGTGATTGAACGACATAAATCTCAATTCAATTTCATGACCTTTTTCTTTTTAATTTCAAACGCCTTCCTATCCATCACCTTTACACCATCCACCACAGTTACGAATAAAGCGCCCGGGCCCTCACTACAATCAGAAGACATACATCTGATCAACTCCAAAGATAAAAAGTAGTCGGAAGGAAATAAAAGAAACGTCTTTTCCTTATTTGATACTGCAGCTTTTGATATAAGTCATTAAGAGCTAGAGAGGCAGTTTGCCTGCATACATGTTATGAAAGAATGAATGATAGATGGTGTCTGTGTGCTAACTTCAGGAGATGATTTAGCAAGTTCTCACTTGAGTGTTGACCATTATTTCTTCATCGCCATAAAGCGCTACTGCCCCCTCCCCTCTCCGTCAACCACCTTGTTTCATTTTACACGCACTGTCAGTCCTTTACTCCCTCTCCTTCCACGACCACCAGTCTTCCTCTCCTCTCCTCTCAACAGCAACATTTTGAAACATACTGACCTTGATTACCAATGCTCTTTCTACCAGGTATATAATGACAACATGTAAACCTCTCTAGGTAAGACGTTGCATCCTAGAGATCAATATTACTGTCAAACAGAATGGTCTCAGTTTCTACGTATTGAAAAAAGGTACACCATGTTGACCTGCAACCTAATTGTCCACAATATCATGTTGTGGTTTAGTCGGATTTGAAGTTGTCTGCATTGCATCAGGATCCACCAAACCAGCTTAGCATCTCGGATCAAGTGTCTGGAATGCACAATTAACCACACCTTTCTGAAGAAGGCCATTTTGCCTTTTTTCTTGGCCTCAGCAGTTATACTGGCTTGTCAGTGGGCAAGGTCATTGGCCATGATTACTCCTTTGTCCCTCAGTTTGTCACAAAAGTCCTTGTATGTCTTCACTGTGATTATGTCCTCCCAAATATATTACTTCACAAGTATACATTAGGGTCCGCCATCGCTGCTGCGGATTATATGAAAAGACCAAGCAATGCCATTTATTATCCATGTCTTGCCCCTGTCTATGCGGTTCAGGACGTTTGTCACAGTTCTGGCACAGGAGTCAAAGGAAGGTCTCCTTGCCCTCTACCACTGGCACTGGTATCTTGAAGCAAGCAAAGCACTTCTCACTGTCACTTTCAAATGTTTTCACAGTGTTCATCGATTTCAACACATTTAATTCTGACAAAGACCAATATCTGTAGCAGCTCAATTTTCTTCTTCAACGAGCAACATATTGATAGTACATTTCAAGTGTCTTCTTTTCTTCCAAGCATTAAACAGTTGTCACTTCAATCCTTGTTTCTTTAAAAATTCCCTCAAAGCACATTAAGTTTTTTAGGAGGAAGGAACTAGAGTCCTAGGGTTGGACGCTTACGTTTCTGAAAAGAAAATCATAAGTCCTTATGTCAGCTAGAGTATAATATGTTAAAAAAAAAACATGTTGAAGACACTCTACGCATACCATATTACAAAAAGACACTGACGAATTGGTTGTGGGATCGAAGACACTCCCTACCTATAGTTGTAGACGCAAAAGTGAAATCTTAGAAAAAAAAATAGTATCAATTAAAAAAATATCTTTTAAACCAGTTACACGCTTACACAATACGCATTACACCAGCTCGTTTGTTTTCCTTTTCTAATCACATCAACTGTTTGTATTTACCTATTAATGTTTTTTTTCTCTGCTGCTATGTATTTATCATTCCCCAACTGGTAACTTACCGATCGAGAATCAATATTCTAACCAAGGAATCCCTAGCAGACAACTGCGCTACATCAAATTGGTTACTCGCTGCCTCAAAGAGAACTAGGTTTTCCATTTACAAACCCCACTGCCATAACAAAACAAAACAAAACAAAACAAAACAAAACAAACAAAAAAAAACTGACGGCTTGGCCCAAGCCATGCTCCCTTCCTCCCGTCTGGCAACCCCTGGTCTGCCCTGCATATTGGGAACACACCCGTCCTACAAACAGTGATCTTCTCTCATTGATCACGTGCCTCAACGTCCAATTAAAACTAGAGATTCAAACACTGTTTATCCACGTTAAAAACACCGCACTGACAGTCCCTACAACACATGGGATATACTGCCACAAAAACAAATACAAGTGTGTCCAGTTTGTTCCTTGTGAAATACCCATGTTTTTCATCTTCCTTGTAAAAGTGACTCGCCGTGCTATCAAGTACATGACATGAACAATGAAATTTCCACATGCAGTTCGAAAATGTACGTTTTATAACGACATATTGAGTACTATTGTTAATTGTCATACCATTATAATCAGCTCACACTTTTCTATTTAACTGTAACACAAATCTAACGGCATGAGGAGTTCATTAATTATAATTTGCGAAAAATGGTATATAATTGATACCTGCAGGGACACACAACACACACACACACACACACACACACACACACACACACACACACACACACACACACACTTTTTTGAACTTATATGAAATCATCCCAGAGAGAGAGAGAGAGAGAGAGAGAGAGAGAGAGAGAGAGAGAGAGAGAGGTGCATGTGTGTGTGTGTGTTGTTGTGTTGTTGTTGTTGTGTTGTTGTTGTTGCTTTGTTTTACGTCTTTCCCACATTACGTGATATTAGACGAAAGAAAACGAAAAGAAATCGGGGCAGGGATAAGAGGTTAACACAACGAGTCAAAAGAATTAACTTATCTACAACTATAACACAAAAATAGAATACCCACTTAATCAAAGATGAAAACAAACAAACAAACAAAAGAAAAACCAAACATATAACTCTTCTGTTTCGTCTCACCACTGACTGTTATCGATTATAAGTATCTGGCAATTGGGCTTTTAGCTAAGTGCAAAAAGAAAATATATGTTTCACTTGCTGACAGGAACACATTTTGAATAGGCTGTACACATGTGTTTGGAATGAATGTTTTCATTAAGTTAAACACAAGAATTGATCAGTTGAAATGCAATGACCACATATACAATACATATTTTTTTTACATACTTTGTTTTTTAAACAATCCAATTTCCATCTACAGATCAAGGAACTTATTTGTCGTACACGATAAGTGTTTTGATCGTACTTACTTAACTTTTCATGCATTTTTTTTTTTCATTTCATTGTGTAAACCCAAACACCTAGTTTCTCTTTCTATCAAATGAAAATGAGAAAATTGTACTTTTTTCTGTCAAAGTAAAGCACTCTTGCACTGACATAGAGAAGTTAAAAAAATGCGAATCTGATGATCGTTTTGCTCCTCTCTTTGCTAGAACATCAACCTTTTCATTATAATATAACCCACACAGTGGGAGGGCACACAAAGAAATGTTATTTCAGTGTCCCTGGCTGAGAGGAAATGTACTAAATTATTATTTCAGTGATCATCTCAGGTCGAACTTTTAATCTAAAATTCTTCATTGCAGTAAGAACTGCAAAACAACTTTAGGTACATTTTGAGGGTATCAACAACAAACTTTAAAGCCATAATTATAGAAAAAAATGTCAGCAGTGAATATAGATTTTTTTTCCGAGATAGTAAGACTTTTCTTTTTTTCAGGCCTGGAATAACGTATCCTGCACCTGCATGTTCATTGATAAACGATCCATCAGTGTATATCATGACATGGTTGGAAAAGTTGTCATGCAAATGCATTTTTATATTGGATCACAAAAAAATTAGTATTTTCAGCCTTTGTTAAATCTGTATGCTCAGTATCAAAATGTGCTCGTATTAGTTTCCAGGGAAGGGACAGGAGACACACTAGATGTTAGTTCGACATCTGAGGATTCTAAAATCGAGGAAGTGTATGTTCTTGGAGTCGTTTGAGATGATATGTTTTTAGTCCTTTCGGGAAAATCAGTGTCCGATTTAATATTCATTTCAGGGCCTAAATTATTGTCTATAGAAGAATTTCTTATGACAAATTTGGTGCAT
>JADBJO010029020.1:12500-19484 GCA_016801955.1 Conus betulinus | reverse complement strand
GACATTGCAAGGACAAGGCTTGCTTCATTGTATTAGTGTTTTTACTTTACTGGGTTGTACTATAACTGACTTCACGCCAGATTTCATGAAACACATGACGAACCTTGCGTATGTTTCTGCAGACAATTTCAATTGTGTTGTTCTGTTGTGCTACCAGACAATTTCCGAGGCCAATGTTCAGCTCCATCTGATGAAATATCATCATGTATGATTTGTTGAAATCCATGGCTTACCGTTGTGCTCTTGGCTTTTTTGCTGTGCTAGCTGTTCTGGGAAATTTCAGTGGTTTTGTCTATCGTATCTTTTACTCATCAGAAAGCAAAAGACTGGTTTTTACAGTGTTTGTTCTTCATTTGTGTGCTTCGGACTACTTGATGGGAGTGTATTTAGTCTTCATTGGAGTAGCAGACAGGATTTATACTGGAGAATATCTTTGGAATGACACTGACTGGAAACAGAGTACAGCTTGCAGCATTGCTGGCTTTCTATCCTTGTTATCCTCTGAAGCGTCAGCATTACTGATCTCTTTAATCACTTTAGATCGCTTCCTTGTGCTTCGTTTTCCGTTCAGTCACACATCCGGTTTGGAGCCAGATCAGCTCACGTCGCCTGTGTTATAACGTGGGGACTGGGGTTTACACTGGCAGTGATGCCTCTACTCCCTATTACATCACACTGGGAATTTTACCGCCAGACTGGTATTTGCATTCCGTTGCCTGTCACCAGAGCTCACTTTCCTGGTCGTATTTACTCCTTCGGGATCATGATCGTCTGCAACCTTATCCTCTTTCTCATGATTGGTGTGGGACAGTGTCTTATTTATTGGACAGTGAGGAGTAATGCTATGTCTATTCCGCAAACAAATACCAAAGATATAGTCACTGAAACTGCAAAGTCCAAGGAAGCAACCATTGCTAGGCGTCTTCTATCCATTGCAGTGTCTGATTTCCTGTGTTGGTTTCCTGTTGGTCTTTGTGGGATCCTTGCTGCCAGTGATGTTGTCATTCCAGGGGAGATAAACGTGGGAATGGCCATTTTTGTGTTGCCACTCAATTCAGCACTCAACCCATTCCTCTACACTTTGAATATCATTCTGGAAAAAAGGCGCAAAGACAAGAGCTCCGTTTTCAGAAGATGTTACGCAGTCAGCAAAAGAAGTGACATTCGCCTGTTGATAAACTTGGCTAAAATATATTGATATAACTCACATGCACAGCACACGCATGGAACCGATGTGTAAATGAATTCTGATAAGACATATCGTAATTTTTCTTCTTCATTTTCTCTCTGCTACCTGCTCCTCTTATTCTTATTGTGTGTTCTTTTTCAGTGGAAAGGAACTCCTGAAATACAAATACACGTAGCAGTACATGCTATACAAATCACATTTATTTCTAGTCGAAAACGCATGTCTCACGTGTGCCCTCACTGACTGTGTCATGAAGCGAGGCCTATGATCAGAAGGCGAGGTTTAATCCAGACTGTTTCAGTCTGTTGAAGAACCACCCAATCAAACAACAACAACAGAGAGAAAAAAATAGAAAGGAATGATACAGCTTTGGAATACGTCCTAAATTATTCACACGTTTTTATTCCATTTTTTTTTTGGTCCCATTTTTTGTGTGCCACTTCAGTGGCTTTGCACCCGTACCACTCATATTGACACCCCGTCCACAGCCATAGCCCGGTCCTTCCCACCGCGACCCCCGGAACGGGCAGTCTATAGGGAGCAGTCAGTGTCAAGTTGTCAAGAGGCAACCCACCGGAGGAGACACTGTTCTGCTGCCGAGTCACGTCGGCGGTGTTCAGTGGCACCTGTTGTGATTCAACATACGCAGGACACCACCTACTAAGCCCCCCCCCTACTGACGACAATAATTCCTTAGTCGCAGAGCCGGTGTCGTATATAATACTATCGCTCATAAAATCGTGTCGCAGCGACAGTATTTCCCGGGAAATACTGCAGCTGGTTCGTGAAAAATTTTCGCTGAGCGACTTAATTTCATAAAAAATTGATAGCGCGACAGGATTTCACGAGAGAAATGTCCATAAAAATCGGTCGTCGCCTAAAAATAAAATCATGTCGCAGCGACAGCATTTCATGTAAAAAAAAATGCTGCCGTAGAAAAGTTGTCGCTCTGAGACAGCATTTCCAGTTAAAAAAAAAAAAAAAAAAAAAAAAAAAAAACGACGTCGAAGACATGTACGGTCTCTGCCCCAACTCTACCCCCACCTCCCTCTCTCATGGTTTTACGTATCAGTTGCCCCATTATCTTTCTGTCTATGATTCTATTTATGTCTGCTTGACTGTCGGTCTATCTTTCTGTCTCTATTTGTTTTTTTCTCGCTCGTTAACTCTATGTATCGCCCTCCCTCTATCTGTTTGACATTCTTTAGTTTCACTCTGCCCATCAAACTGTCTGTCAGTTGGTCTCAGCCTTTCCCGTCCCCTCCCCGCTCCCCCCCCCCCCCCCCCCCCTCTCTCTCTCTCTCTCTGGACGTGCAAGCATGCTTGCGTGTACGTGGAGAGAGCGCGACGGTGAAATGTGTGTGTGTGTGTGTGTGTGTGTGTGTGTGTGTGTGTGTGTGTGTGTGTGTGTGTGTGTGTGTGTGTGTGTGTGTACCCTGAAACAACTGCATTCATGCTGAAATATATCTGTGATTCATTTGTCCATAATCACGCAATCTCTCTCTCTCTCTCTGCCACTCTCTCTCTCTCTCTGTCTCTCTCTCTTTCCCTCCTCCCTCCCCTCCCTCCCTCTCTCTCTCTCTCGTTCTCTCTCTTCTCTCTCTCCTCTCTCTCTCTCTTCTCTCTTTCTCTCTCCCTCCCTCTCTCTCTCTCTCTCTCTCTCTCTCTCTCTCTCTCTCTCTCTCTCTCTCTCTCTCTCTCTCTCTCTCTCTCTCTCTCTCTCCTAGGATACCCCGTGTCAGCTGTCAGCTGTTTACATACCCCACCCCCTCTGAACATCTTCTCGTGGGACAACTGAATACAACCCTTAAGACTTCTCCCAACAAACCCTTCAAGTTATACAATAATCTCATTGTAGAAGTGTATGTGCGTGTTTTGAGTTTGTTTGTGCATGCCTGCGCATGCGCGTTTACGTGTTCCACATGTGTGTGTGTGTGTGTGTGTGTGTGTGTGTGTGTGTGTGTGTGTGTGTGTGTGTGTGAGAGAGAGAGAGAGAGAGAGAGAGAGAGAGAGAGAGAGAGAGAGAGAGAGAGAGAGAGAGAGAGAGAGAGAGAGAGACTACGCACACACGCATGTACACACGAATGCGTGGGCACGCATGCACTTAAACGCACACACATACATTTCCTCACTCATGCATTCCCCTACGGTACAGGAGGGACACAAACCCGTTGAAGGGTATATGATAGGTCAGAGATGGATGGGGCAGAGAGGAGGTCAAAGCCGAGGGAACAAATCATATAATTATCCCCATTATATTACATAATAGGGCGACAGGGATATGTGACTGTCAATATGGATAGTCACGGAAAGACATATGGATAGTCATGGGGAGACAACGAGAGACACGAAATCGTATAATAGCCACACTCTTATATTATGGACATCCTAATTCATTACATGCTACACCCAGCTCTTAAAACTCCTTTCTTTCTGCCTCAAATGTCTCCGAATTTCTGATTTGGATCTTATTTTAAAGAAGAAACAAAAAAAAAAAAAAAAAAAAAATGTAGTAGTTCCATGACATACTTATCACAAGTTGCAGCTTTTCGACTGCTCATTATTAATAGACCTAGTGTGCGTCGAACAAAGAGAAATAATTATGACAATGATATTCGAGAAATTTGCGTTATTAGCTATTTAACCGCTTCGACATTATTGGACTATGTGGCCTTTTTTACTTCTTATCTTCGCGGCATCATAACAACGAACACATGTCTTTGGTCTTGGTCAAAAGGAACTCATCTTTTGAACATTTCGGTTCTGTGTCTTCTACCGCGAGACTTCAGAGGTTCAAGATCCAGCTTTGTCGGCAGTGTGTGTGTGTGTGTGTGTGTGTGTGTGTGTGTGTGTGTGTGTGTGTGTGTGTGTGTGTGTGCGTGTGTGTGTGTGTGTGGCATCCACTTGCTTAAAAGAAACATATCCAAATATTGACGGTGCTTTGAATGTTTCTTTTTGTTTTCGAACATTATTCGTTTGTTTTTTCTTTTTTTTTTTTTTTTTTAAGGAAGCCATCCAAAACAAAAGATAATTTATATAAATGTGTTATGTTTCACATTTTGAACATGATTATATTTAGGCCTTAGGTGCCTTAAAACGAGCGTAATGAAAAAAAAAACATTTTTAACGTTACGTTCTGCATTTTTTTTTCTGCGTTGTTTGTGTCATTAAATTAGATAAAAGCTTCAGAAGAGAAATGGATGATCCTTTCAACCAAATACTGTGTTGATTAATTTCAAATCACGGCTTCCTTGGAGCTTTGAATGCCTTAAAAGGACTGCAGTAAAACAAAGCCAAATGATGCCTGAAGCTCTGCATTTTGCCTCTGATAACTTTTGGGTTACTTGTGACTAAAATGGGTTACTTTGACTCGTTTGTAAATTCATGATTTTAAGTGCCCTGGAAGCACTGCAGTTAAAGCAAGACACATGAAACTGTCTGTTCTGCGAATTGGCTTGTATTAGCTGTTTAGACTCTATTATGTTTGTGTTTCTGTTCTGACAATTAAGGATAACGGGTTACTCTTTAAGTTTAGTGAATGAATGTGTTGAGACCTTATGTGCCTTTAAATAGATTATCGAAAAAGCTCACATCTTATATGGCCAACAGACAAACAATATTCGTTTTGGGTTTATGAATAATGCGTGTCGGTTGATATAGGCCTGTGGTCCAATATTTACCACTCCCTGGTCCCTTTAACCCGATGATATCTCTAAGTGGGCTTCCTTCCTTTTCTTTACGAATTTTATGATTTTTTACGTAGAACTTTTTGAAATAAAAATAGCCATTTGATGTTGTACTATATGAAGCTCTTATGCTAAGCTTTACAAATATTAACCTTGAGTGAAGTAAAATTAGTTAAGGAGGTAGGGCTGCATTTCTTAGGGGTTCTAACTTACCCAATCTTCCCCTACTTTTGTTGTGCTGAATGTCTAGGCCTACAATATTGATAAAAACGTCACATTTCACAGCACACACACACACACACACACACACACACACACACACACACACACACACACACACACACACACACACACACGTTCACAAACGCACACGCGCGCACACACACACACACACACACACACACACACACACATACACGTTCACAAACGCGCGCGCGCGCGCGCATACACACACACACACACACACACACACACACACACACACACACACACACACACACACACACACACACACACACACACACACACCGCCCCGAATGGAAAATTGACTTTCGTCAAAAACATTTTTGATAAAACATTGCTTGCGACAATTTTTTATTCCATGGCAGGCTGCATTATTTTCTGTGATATTTTGACACTCAACCGCGTCGACGTTTTTTCACTTTGCAGAAAAAAAAATCGTTGATGTGAAATATTAACGCTGCGACCATATTTCACAGGAAATGTTAACTCTAGCAGAAAGATTTCACGTGAAAATGTGTTGCAAGCGACAGCATTCACTGACTACAATATTTCACAGTGTCCTGTCGCAAAAAACTGTCGCAAAATTTCGAACGACAGTATTTTATGGACAGCTACAATGTTCTATAGGACATTTTTTCGTGAAAACCTGTCGCGCGACAAGTTTTTTAGAACATGTTGTCGCTGCAACAATATTTCACGTGAAATGCAATCGCTGCGATACAATTCCACGGCGACAGTATTATATACGACACCGGCATGAGTGAGACCTCCCTCCGGAGGCACCACCACGTCCGTCCAACAACAGCCCCCATGGACTCGCCGATGCCGGTGATCCGACAGAACCAAACCATGGCCACAGACGCTGAGAGGACATCAAAACTGAGATCACGTGGAGAGCAGGGCATGAAGGGAATTTGAAACTTTTTTTTATGTTGATCGATGAAAATGAGGATGATGATGAGATGATGATGCTACGAATTTACATTCCGGTCTGAGACTGCATGACAGGGCTGTACTCTACGCTTCGTTTCATAATACATCCTGGCGTCAACCTGGCTCGACAGATACAGACACGTGCAGTGTGTGTCTGGAAATTTGAGCGACACTGTCAGATACCCATCCATAAAGTGGATGAAACTCGACTGTGTGGTCCCAGTCTTCCCAGCTGAGCCCGTAGCAAACCCAGCTCTGGGTTGGAGCTGGTCGGAACAGAAAAATCCTGTGACCATGACGACGACGGCTGGTTTTTAACCCTTGTGCTTCCACTTTGGTTTCAGTGATGATACTTTCTATGGCGTCCATCCTATAATGGAAGCTGCTGGGTGCTTCACAATTGTTTTTGTTAACAAATCAGTATCTAAAATGTTCACAGAACACACACACACACACACACACACACACACACACACACACACACACACACACACACACACACACACACACACACACACACACACACACACACACACACACACACACACACACACACACACACACACACACTCGCTCGTGCATCCCCCGCATGCTTGTATGCACACACGCAGAGAGAGAGAGAGAGAGAGAGAGAGAGAGAGAGAGAGAGAGAGAGAGAGAGAGAGAGACGCTTCAGACGCTTTGGATACGTTTTTATTGACAATGGCCTACATAGTCTTTATGTCAAGGGGGTGTACGTTAATATTTGCAACACCAAAAAAATCATATAGTGCAAAGAAACATGAATTGTTACGGATTATATAAATGGTAATGATGAGGCTCGAAGCGATGTAGATACAAAGATAATAATGACATGCTTTTTCTTCACTCAAAATGGATGTGTGTGTGTGTGTGTGTGTGTGTGTGTGTGTGTGTGTGTGTGTGTGTGTGTGT
>JADBJO010029020.1:0-7500 GCA_016801955.1 Conus betulinus | reverse complement strand
CCGAAACTGCGGAGCATAAGGTAAAAATATGATCCGTGGTAGACTGTCCTCTTCTGAATCCCGCCTGTGACTGTGACATGTTATTATCTTCCAGCCAGAAATACAAACGAATGGTCAAAAGAGATGTATAACATTTTCCGATCAAGCTCAGAGTGACATTCACCTCTGTGGACTGACTTTCACGATCACTTTTCTTGAAAATGGGTACAATCATGGCTTCTCGCCACATGTCTGGGAAGTCCCCTGACAAAAAAAAAAAAAAAAAAAGAAAAAAAAAAACCTGAATTGAGTAGTTTCCTGAGAAAACAAACAAACAAAATATAACAACGAAACAACACAACACAACAACAACAACAACACAACAACAACACAACATCAACAACAAGACTAGCTCTTCGGCTGACTTCAGCATTTCTGCTAGATTTTTTTTCTAAGCCACAAGCTTTGCCAGATTGTAAGTGCCTTAATGCTTATCCAACCTCGCTTTCAGTGATGGCTTGATGGGTATGTGGAATTCTGGTAGCGTAGTGAAATCAGCAGAAAGTTCAACAATATATTCATTTGAAGCCCACTGGTTTTATTTGAACACGTCACTGAAATAATCAAACCATTTGTCTTTTGAAATGGTATCACAACAGACTTCCTCGAACTTCAGATGCAAACACGAACTGACTTCTTTCCAGAACAGCTTTGGGTTACATATGAATTTCGTGATGGCATCTCCTTTCGCTTTTTTGAATGTTCTTATCGTTTCTTTTTTATTAAAGACTGGTAAAAAATGTTGGCTCTAAAAATAATCTTGGCAGTTTGCCTTCGATTTGTTATGTCTGATGTCCGCAGTTTTGTGTTTACATTTATTACTTTTTTTTTTTGCTTTGATGACAATCCTTGTCAAACCATTCCGCCTCTTTCCTCTAGTTGTTGTTTTATTCATGCGATCTACCACCGACAGTAGGCGCTCCACGAACAAGCCAACAGTGCCGTTGACATCATTGTCAGTGTCAGCTAATGCGCTTGACAATCTTTTATGAGATTTCAGTGACCAGAGAGAATATGTAAATACGTGTACTTTACTGTTGCCCCCGTTTTTCCAGTTTTCTCACTAAAAACAAAAGACGCCCTTATACTGTTGATATACAAATGGTAGGATGAAAATCTGCCCATATAAAAGAAACATGTAATTAAAAAACAAACAAACAAACAAAACATTAACAAATAAAACGCAATGATAGCGTATCCCCCCAAAACACAAAAAACAAAGCTTATTACTCTTATATAAAGAACACCGTCCACTTGCCTGATTACACATGATTATTACTATCATCGTTAACCCTGTGTTCAGTGCACACTATCATCATTAACCCTGTGTTCAGTGCACATTATCATCGTTAACCCTGTGTTCAGTGCACACTATCATTATTAACCCTGTGTTCAGTGCACACTATCATCGTTAACCCTGTGTTCAGTGCACACTATCATTATTAACCCTGTGTTCAGTGCACACTATCATCATTAACCCTGTGGTCAGTGCACACTATCATCGTTAACCCTGTGTTCAGTGCCACTATCATCATTAACCCTGTGGTCAGTGCACACTATCATCGTTAACCCTGTGTTCAGTGCACACTATCATCATTACCCCTGTGTTCAGTGCACACTATCATCGTTAACCCTGTGTTCAGTGCACACTATCATTATTAACCCTGTGTTCAGTGCACACTATCATCATTAACCCTGTGTTCAGTGCACACTATCATCGTTAACCCTGTGTGTTCAGTGCACACTATCATCATTATTACCCTGTGTTCAGTGCACACTATCATCGTTAACCCTGTGTTCAGTACACACTATCATTATTAACCCTGTGTTCAGTGCACACTATCATCATTAACCCTGTGGTCAGTGCACACTATCATCGTTAACCCTGTTTCAGTGCACACTATCATTATTACCCCTGTGTTCAGTGCACACTATCATCGTTAACCCTGTGTTCAGTGCACACTATCATCGTTAACTCTGTGTTCATGCACACTATAATCATTAACTCTGTGTTCAGTACACACTATCATCATTAACTCTGTGTTCAGTGCACACTATCATCATTAACCCTGTGTTCAGTGCACACTATCATCATTAAACCTGTGTTGAGTGCACACTTTCTCACATCTCTTGAACCAGCCTTCTCTAGTGCCTATAATCTCGCATCTAGACTAAATCACCACGCATTAGGATCAGTTACATCACATTTCTAAACGCTTTCAACACAATTTCTTTGAACTGATGCCACTATTTAGGTCCGGGTTTTTTATCAACAGGTTCACCTTTTGAGCAGGTATGATGTGCTACTGACAAAGTGTCCTGGAGAGTCATCAGAAGCGTTTATTAAATATAATCACAGCTGTATCGTTGTACTCTATGGCTGTGTGTGTTTGATAAACTCTTTGAACCTACCCTAATGCATCAGAAAACAGCCCCTGGACCCTACTGTGTGTGTTTAATTTCTTCAGTGGCATTGCAAATTCACCAAAGGTAGATGAATTAGAACCATGGTCAAAAGCATTGCCAACAAAAGAAATGTTATGTAAATGAAATGTTATAAAACAGAAAGTGCTGTTTTGCTCTTCGACAGTGTGTATTATGATCGGTTCTCTCCCCATACGTAGTGCAAACTGATTTTCTGAACCCCCCATATTTGTTCGTTCTTTCAAGTGGCAAAGCATGTTGGTCTGCTGAGTCACGGAAGCTGACCCACAGAACGAGCGGTTAGCACATGACCAAGTGCTCTGTGAACCGCTCCCTCTGGCCCAGGAACGTGACACCGGCACCTTTAGGTACTTCAGTGAATTCCGATCACTTGACGTCAGGGGATCTCAGTGGCTAAACCTCACTTTCCCCATCAGGACTTTCCAGCTTGAACTGTTGAAGTCAGAACTGTCGTCATGCTCACGACTTCGTACCTTGGATGGAAAGCCTAAATCCATCAGTATCATTACTGACAGTGACGTACGTTTCTGATCTCACAGTTTTCTCTCGACCTGTCCTTTTTGAAAACTCTATATTTCGAAGAAAAAAACAACGTTTTATCTCCTGGCCTACGCCTCTACCCCCGCCAGTTTTTTTTTTTTTTCATTAGATCGTTACCCATCAACATTCTTAGGTTTCCAAGTTGTTCCCCTAACCCCTATCCTGCTGCAGTTCTGATCTCTCCTTCCAGCGTCTCTTCTTTGTAGTCAAGACTGGTAGGCCTGACTACCACGGCCGTTGTGGTGGTGGGTACTATCAATTATCCAAGTCATTCCGTGTTTTCCCCCTTCCTGTACTATAAAGCACTTACAACAAACAGCTGTTCACAGAGCAGAATATGTTTCTGTGCTTTATTTTTTTATTTTTTTTTTACGAGAAAAGCCTGATATCTGTATCCCTTGTTGACAAGTCTTTCAACCCGTCAGTCTCTTAGTGTAGTTGTGTTCATTGGTCTTGCAGATATTTCAGTGTAACAACCAGCTTGTGTGCGTTATATTTTTTCTTCATGTGTCTCTGCATAAAGGTGGTGCAATTTGCTATTTTTCTCTCTTTCACCGTCCTTTATTGTTTTTTCTCGTTTTAACCTGTCTCTGCATTTAGATAATTGCTTGACGTTATCTTCATTTTTGTTTACACACATAATGCATACTGGTTATCTGTTTCTTTATCTGCTTTAACTCCTTTCTCTCTATCTCCTTTCAGTCTTTCGTATCTTCACTCTGCTGTTTCATCTCTTCACTCTGCTGATTTATTTCCTCATTCTGCTATTTTATATCTTCACTATGATGTTTTATTTCTTCACTCCGCTGTTTTATCTCTTCACCATGCTGTTTTATTTCTTTACTCTGCTGTTTCATTTCTTCACTCTGCTGTTTCATTTCTTCACTCTGCTGTTTTAGTTCTTCACTCTGCTGTTTCATTTCTTCACTCTGCTGTTTTATCTCTTCACTATGCTGTTTTATCTCTTCATGCTGTTTTAGTTTCTTCACTCTTCTTTTTAGTTCTTCACCATGCTGTTCCATTTCTTCACTCTGCTGTTTCATTTTCACTCTGCTGTGTTATCTCTTCATGCTGTTTTTTGCTGTTTCTTCTTCACTATGCTGTTTTTATCTCTTCATGCTGTTTTATCTCTTCATTCTGTTTTATCTCATCATCCTGCTGTTTTAGTTCTTCACTCTGCTCTTTAGTTCTTCACTCTGCTGTTTCATCTCTTCACTCTGCTGTTTTTCATTTCTTCACTCTGCTGTTTTATCTCTTCACTCTGCTGTTTCATTTCTTCACTCTGCTGTTTCATTTCTTCACTCTGCTGGTTTATTTCTTCACTATGCTGTTTCATTTCTTCACTCTACTGTTTCATTTCTTGACTATGCTGTTTCATTTCTTCACTGTGCTGTTTTTATTTCTTCACTCTGCTGTTACTCTGCTCTTCTATGTCTTTAGTGTGCTGTTTTAGTTCCTTACTCTGCTGCTGTTATATGTCTTCAGTCTGCTGTAATATCTCTTCACTCTGCTGTTTTGTTGCTTTAGTCTGCTGTTTTCAGTAAAAGAAACTCGTGGAGAGCGTGGCAGCAGAGAGTCCTCAGAAGAGAAGCCCCATTCAAGCAAGTGTTTCGCCCTTAACTCCTGACACTCTAGGGGGTTGGGCCACACCCGGTTCATGACTCCGGATGTCCCTCTGCTGCCCCTTTTTTTTTTCCCCATCTCGGGACGAGCCATGGCTGGGATTCGAATCCATGCCCCTCTGGACATGCTCATTTTCCACTGTAATGACTCGCGCACTAACCACTGAGCCACTGGGATACCTGATATTTGTAGGAAAGTTAAGCCTTATGAAGTTCACTTTCCTTGTTGCTTGATCTCTCCTTGACCAGATCCAGCAGCTTGAACACCTCTCTGCTGCTTCTGCCATATCTTTCAGGGCTCTGTTTTTTTCCCTCCCTGCAACTGAGAGCTGTTTCATGAGGCTGTATGCAGACGTTCCTACAAACCCCCTAGCTCCAATTTGTGCAGTGAGAACTTTGACCTGATAGCCTTCTCTCCTCAGACTGTTTGCCAGATCAGCATACTTTTCAGTCTTGTAGATTTGAGCTGCCTCCATTCTGTTCTCATATGGCATCGTGAGCTCGATCAAGACCAGCTGCTTGGTTGACTGAGAGTGGACTACTATACTGCTCAAAAACAATTGAAAGACCACTTCGAAATTCTCTCGCTATTTCACAACAGAACGGAAACAACCCAAAACAATGCTTTCGAACTTTTCTTCAGCCATTAATGAAAACATCAATGACACAGATTAATGACAAAATTGATTTGAACAGCATGTTTTGTCACTTTCAAATCCACTACCCATCTTTTCAAAAGTCAGAACGCCAGAGATACACAAAACACAGTCTGTAGTCCGCCATTTGCGTGGATTCACGCGATGCACCTTTGCCTCATGGCATTGAGGTCCGAGTCCTCAGAGTCATCTGGGGTATTGCCTGGCCACTCATGCTCAAGGAACTTTAACAGTGGTTTGAGGTCAAAAAAAAAACCTGGGTCACAGCAGGGGTTCTTCTTCAAAGTCACCGGCCCATCAACGTCCCATAGTGCCTTCGATTGGATTAAGGTCCGGTGAGCAGGCTGGCCAGTCCATGTGGATGCACGTATTGGCTGCTGACGAAAAGTTTGGTTTGACGACTCGACCCTGGTGAATCTAAGCGTTATGAGAATACCAGATCTCATGAAGCTCACCTCAGCAGGCACTGGTCCAGGCTAAACTTGCAGCTCCTGTGCAGCCAAGGGGCTGAACAGAGGACCATGCGGGCAAAACGCCTGAAATGTTGACGACCTAAAGGCAAACCGGGTATGATAATCGAATCCATATTAGACCCCAGATATCCCAAGGGAAGACTATATGTGATATACCCAGTTATCCCTCCAAACGGGGAACAACAAACTTACAGGAAGTCCCCCCACGGGAAAGGAGAACAACAATCAGGCATTGAGGTGGGGGGATGGTGTACGTGGGGGTCGGGGGTCTCCCCATATGTCGAGGCAGACCGCAGCACACAGACAAGAGGGCAGGGTGATACATATCGCCAGTGCTGGCCGGCAGCGAGCGTCGTTCCGGGACGGCCGTAATGTACACAAAGCGACCGTCTCACAGCCTTCCCACGGGCCGGTGCCTGACGGGCCCCCCACCAACACCACGCGGTGTCGACGGCGCGTCTCGAGCGCATTCCGCGCACGCGCGCACACACACAGAAGAATAACCACCTCGCTCAACACCACCCCACCTGCCGACCACTCACCTGCTCCTTTCTTGGGCCCGCTCACTTCAGCCCAAGATCATTGCAGTAATTTGTTTACTGCGATCCCCTTTGCCTTATCTTTCATGCCTGGCAGGAACCGTGTCCTGGCGTGCGATCAAGGAGAACGCTATCACGATTGTCTCGTGAGTGCGCGTGATCGCTATGGTTGTGGTCCCCTAATGTGGTAGGTCAGGATCAGGTAACTACAGACCACCCCCTGCACATGGTGCAAGGCAACCTCAACGGGGTGGCTATACAGGGGGATTGCAGCCCTGCAGCCCCTTGTGCTGCCGAGCTGCCAGCTATTTGGACCATAGCGCGGTACTTCAAGCCGACAACGCCAAGACTCCCATTTCTCGAGTCTTCACCCACTTTCTTCAGCGTGCAATACGTGCGCCACATGGACGGCCCGCCTGCTCACCGGACCTCACTCCATCGATCACCTATGGGACTTGCTGGGCCGTGACTTTGACGCAATCACCCCTGCCAGTTTGACCTCACCAGCTGTTTCCGTTCCTTGATCATGAGTGCAGGCAATACCCCGATGACTCTGAGGACTCTGACTCAATCCATGAGGCAAAGGTGCATCGCGTGCATCCACCCCAAATGGCGGACATACACGTTTACTGACTGTGTTTTTGTGTAGTCTGGCGTTCTGACATTTGAAAAGATGGGTAGTGGTCTGGCAAACAGTCTGAGGAGAGAAGGCTATCAGGTCAAAGTTCTCACTGCACAAATTGGAGCTAGGGGGTTTGTAGGAACGTCTGCATACAGCCTCATGAAACAGCTCTCAGTTGCAGGGAGGGAAAAAAAACAGAGCCCTGAAAGATATGGCAGAAGCAGCAGAGAGGTTCAAGCTGGATCTGGTCAAGGAGCAACAAAAGTGAACTTCATAAGGCTTAACTTTCCTACAAATATCAGGTATCCCAGTGGCTCAGTGGTTAGTGCGCGAGTCATTACAGTGGAAAATGAGCATGTCCAGAGGGGCATGGATTCGAATCCCAGCCATGGCTCGTCCCGAGATGGGGAAAAAAAAGGGGCAGCAGAGGGACATCCGGAGTCATGAACCGGGTGTGGCCCAACCCCCTTAGAGTGTCAGGAGTTAAGGGCGAAACACTTGCTTGAAGGGGGCTTCTCTTCTGAGGACTCTCTGCTGCCACGCTCTCCACGAGTTTCTTCTACT
>JADBJO010029019.1:15000-19484 GCA_016801955.1 Conus betulinus | reverse complement strand
CAAGGTGAAGTCCCCCTCATCACAAACTGCTACAGCTCTCCCAAACGCAAGCTGAACCTCCATGCCCTCCAGCCATCAAGAGAGAAAACACCCCATTGGTGACTTCAATGGTCACTCGCATGCGTGGGGATACGACTCACTGACACCAGAGGGGAGAAGATCCAGAACTGGATGATGGACTACCACATAGTGCTGATCACCAAACCTGAAGACCGACCGTCATATCGCTCACGAACCTGGGGGACAGTATCCACTCCCGACCTCGCCCTACCTACAGAGGGCATTCAGAAGCAGACCACTAAAGTTGTCAACAGCCAACCAGGTGGAAGTGACCATCTGCCCATCACCCTACTTTTTGCTGACACAACAACCTCTACAGAATACTGTGGGAAAGGGGCAAGCTGGAACTTTAAAAAAGCAGATTAGAACAAATTCTAGCTCCTTGCAGAAGATCTTTCCAACATCACCTTCACAGAAGACATAAACAGAAATGTAAATTTGATGACAGCAGCCATTCTAGAGGCGGCAAAGGGGTCCATTCCACGTGACTTCAGAAAGGACTGCACGCCACACTGGTCCCAAACCCTGGCCTCCCTCCACCAGCAGCTATCGGAAGCCAGAGAAGCAGTGGACCAAAACCCTTGTGCACAAACAACAGCCAGGTACAATGAATTGAAGAACAATTCAACAGCACCAAGACAAAAGAAATCCAACAGTGCTGGCATGAAACAGCTTCAGCACTCAGCCTGGAAAACAGCACTGGGAAGCTTTGGAAACTGACCAGGCATTGAAACAATGATGTCACAAGTACCCGCAGAGCCACAGTACTGGTAGAGGATAATGGCTTCCAGGTGGGAAAAAAGAGCTGCAAAACTCGTTGCAAGCGTCTTTGAAGAGGAAAGCAAAATAAGAGTACCCACCCAAAGAAGAAAAGAAGTAAAACAGCAACTTCAAGAGAACACACGGCAGTAATCAAACTTCACTGCGCCTTTGACATCCGATTTCACTATGGCAGACCTCAATGATGCTATCAGAAACATAAAAAAACAGGAACCCCCCAGGCAAAGATGGAGTCTGCAACGAAATGATCAAACACGTTGGGTTCCCTGCCTAAAAGAAGCTGCTTGAGCTCTTGAACCTGTCATGGAAGTCAGGCATCTTCCCATCGACTTGGAAGGAAGCGGTCATCATCCCAGTTCTCAAGAAAGGAAAAGATCCACAAAAGAAAACCAGCTACAGGCCAATCAGCCTGCTCAGCTGCCTTGTCAAGACTCTCGAGCGCATGGTCAACAAACGACTAATGTGACATTTGGAAACCAACAACCTGATGAACAAAGAATACACAGCCTTCAGAAAAAAAAATAATGAAGACCAGCTCATCCACCTGACACAGTCCATTGAAAATGCCTTTCAGAAGAAAACGAAGGTCATCACAACCTTTCTTGACCTGTCAAAAGCTTTTGACAAGGTATGGAAAGAAGGCCTCCTCCTGAAATTACTGAAGCCAGGAATTGCTGTATGCATGTTCAGCTCCATCAGGAGCTTCCTGTTCCGCAAGAGTAAAGCTCGACGGCAACCTGAGCAGCAGAATAAAGATCAGAGAGGGGGTCCCACAGGGAGGTGTCATCTCTGCCACTGTCTTTGTTGTTTTGATAAACGATATCACTCAACGCCTCTCCAGACACATGTCCAGAACCCTGCATGCTGATGATTTTGCAATGTGGAACGCCTCAGAGTCCATCGCAACTGCAACAGTTAGGATGTAAGATGCCCTCAACAGCACTTCCAAATGGGCGAAAGACTGGTGTGTCACCATCAACAGTCTGAAGAGAAAGGCCACCTGCTTTTCTCTCTCCAACACCCGAGAGAAATTCAATCCGACCGTCAACAACCAACAGATTCCACAAGATGACACTCTCACTTACCTGGGAATCAAACTGGACAAGAGGATCACACGGAATCCCCACATCAAGGAGATGGAGAAAAAAGAGCCACAAGACGACTATCCATCATGAGGAAACTGGCTGGCACTAAATGGGGAGCCAGCAGCCGCATACTCACGTCTCTTGTGGATCCACATCTATACCGATGGATCCGCTGATGCAGCTGTAAAAATGGAGGAATAGGATTCTTATCTACTGTCCTGATGGACGAACCCTGTCAAGGTATCTGCCTGTTGAACGACGATCAACAAACTACAGGGCTGAATTTACTGCCCTAAGAGACTCTGCCAGACTCATTGGTGCAGAAGAACGCCTGCCCTCACACATCGTTTTCTGACAGACTGAAAAACCGCTATCCAGAATTTACAGTCGCCCAGTGAGAAGCTGGAAAGAAAGAGAGACAATGCAACATCTCAAAGATCTGTCACAAAGAACGCAGGTGACTGTCCAGTGGATCCCTGCCCACTGCGGCCTGGTGGGAAATGAGAAGGTAGGCAGGCTTGCCAAATGTGGCAGCAGGCTCGAGCAGACAGACCTGCCCATCTCCTGTAGGGAGGCCAAAACTGTCATCTAAAGCCAGTATAAAAGACTCTGGGAAGAAGAACACAGACACCCGTCTGATGACCAGCTGCCCCAACTACGGGGACACCAACAGACCACAATCTTCAGACTACGAACTGGTCACTGCCGTCTGCGAGCCCATTTCCATCGTACTGGGCTATCGCACACACTTGACTGCCCTTGTGAGACAGGCCCACAAGCCCCTGAGCACATTCTTCAGTCCTGCCCCCTTCACCAGGATGCACAGATACTGGGGTGTGTGTTGAAAAAGGAAAAAAAAGTCAATGCAGGCGCCTGTGCTCCTCTTCTCTCCAGACAAACTACAATCAACAGTGAACACAACAGTATTGTCACAGGCAGAGTCAAATGCCAGGGGAGTTTGATTCCCTGTGTCTGTAACCTTACCTGTCCACTGAGGTGAAGAAAACGCACACGTGCGAAGCGCATGTTGTGCGTGGCTGCCTCGACTGAAAATGATCCAGTCCTGAATTCCTGTCTCATCTCTGTTTTCTTCTTTTGTGTATTAATTAATTAGCAGGAGGTACCATCTATGTCACTGTCAGTCGAACTAAACCATTGGTACCACCGTCTTCAGCACACCTTCATACACCGTTTTGCAAACTTTCATAGCAGTCCAACACTTTTTAGTACCCGATTCTTTTTTCTTTTTTTTTTCCGAGACGGACTGAACACGCACTTTCCTTCCAAGTAAATTTTCAGACCGCCACAGAGAGAGAGAGAGAGAGAGAGAGAGAGAGAGAGAGAGAGAGAGAGAGAGAGAGAGAGAGAGAGAGAGATACAGACAGACAGACAGACAGACAGACAGAGCTTTCATTCATCGAATTACTACCTGTGACGGTCTGTCGAGTTATGCATCATCGTAGAACGAAGTTTGTTTTATGTTACGTGATACTGAAATATTTACGTCTCTTCCCTCACTACCTTACCTGCTGGCACTCAGGGAGGATGGCATTTGCTGAAGAAGGCAAATAAAGCCCAGAATTTTAAACTAAAACAACGGGAGCTTGTTTTTCTTGTGCTTCTCTCTCTCTCTCTCTCTCTCTCTCTCTCTCTCTCTCTCTCTCTCTCTCTCTCTCTCTTCTCTCTCTCTCTCTCTCTCTGTGTGTGTGTGTGTGTGTGTGTGTGTGTGTGTGTGTGTGTGTGTGTGTGTGTGTGTGACTGTCTCACACACACAAACACAACACACACACACACACACACACACACACACACACACACACACACACACACACACACGGGAGACCGGTGTGCAATATGAATTGGTGGTATGCTCTTTGTCTTTATTTGGCCAGTCCCAAAGATAGATTTGAACTACACCAGTACTGCTATTGCTCATCTGCCACCTTGAAGACATACTGCACAAAATATAGATAAAATGGATACCAACCCGTTCATATGAATCGGCCTTGCGATGTAAATGCAAACAGAAGCCTTCATCAGTGCTTCCTGAACAGTCATTACAAACATCACACACTAAACTGTACGATATAAATTCCCCTGAAACACCACAGAAAAAGTATTGTAGTGGACGTCCCACAGATATATCACATTGATTGTTGTACCACTCCAGGCCATAGTGCAAACACCGACAGAGGCTTGAAGGATCACAAGCCAAACTCACGTGCGTCAAATGCTCCATGGGACACGTAATGAGAGGAACAGGCCACAGCGTGGAATTCCCAGGCACAGGCAGAGAAAGGGACTTTTTGATATTGTGACTGTCTGCCAGAGAAGGAATTTCACACACAAACGCCTGGTTTCAAATGGAAATCCCTCCGAGGGTCGACAGGTGGTCATAGAACAGTCGTTCTGGACTAGGGCATTTACGGATTGTTAGTATGCCACCGGCTCGATGATCGCGACGAAAGTGCCGCAAATCCAAATAGTAAGCCACACTACCACTTGACCAGGTTGCCAGATTTTCATACATGCGATTATCATACGGCCGATGATACGAAC
>JADBJO010029019.1:0-10000 GCA_016801955.1 Conus betulinus | reverse complement strand
ATGTACCACTCACAATGAAACATGTTCTGTCAGAGTGTTGGGACTTGCATGATGTGAGAGACACAAACATTTTACAGCAGATTCCATGAAAACCTTGTTCTGAGATGTTCCGCCTGACACGATCTTTGAGTTCTTGAAAGAGATTAACATTTTTCATTGGATCTGATAATTTTACAGTGGAAAGATTTTTAACAAACTTTCGGATGGGTTTTTTCGATGTATTTTAAAGAATTGTGTGAATGATTGACTTGTGGGTTGATTTTAACGTGGTGACAGTCCTGATGTGTGACCCTTATTGGTCGCTGGGCTATAAGCAACATTATCTTATCTTATCTTAGTCAAACCATGACCACCACCACATCTTGTAGATTTAAATCCGTGTGTGTGTGTGTGTGTGTGTGTGTGTGTGTGTGTGTGGGGGGGGGTGTGTGTGTGTGTGTGTGTGTGTGTGTGTGTGTGTGTGTGTGTGTGTGTGTGTGTGTGTGTGTGTGTATGCGTGTGTAAGTTCACTCTTTCTATTAATATAATGCATATATCTTTGTACTCAGTGTATTACGACTTATTTTCCCAATACGTGTGCTTTCATGGAATGTCATAGATTTACAAGTGGACTGATGACAGCATAATGATTAGCAAAACATTAATAACAAGTGTAGTAGAAATCGTGTGTAAATATGACATTGTGTTCTTACAAGAAAGCCATCTTAACAAAGGAAAAAGTCAATACGTTATCATATATAGCTGTGCTAAAGGGGTCGATTATTATTGACAAAAAGGGGAAAAGCTCCAGAGGCTTCGATGGGGGATGGGGGGGGGGGAGTGGGGGTGGGTGGGGGATGGAGTGAGGAAGGTTTTTTTTTTTTCTACATAAAAAGCAGTATAGAATGTGTTTGAAAATCCTTTCAAGAAATAACAGTGACACTGCATGGATACAGATTAAAATGACGTATAAAGTAAAAACCGCAGACTATCGCGATGTGTAAGTAGCTTGTGTATGAGTTCCACTGGAACATTATTTCTTGCGCAAGGACTACACAACACACGTACAGGGCTTGCTGAAAAGTGAGATTAAGAACTAACAACAAAAGCAATGTCCCCTTGTGGGTGACTCTAATGCAAAGACTGGCTATCAAACAAGGACACTGAGGAGAATTATTATGATCCAACAATCACCTATAGTTATGATAACGTCACTCAAAGACAATTGATGGACCTCTCCATTAACAAGAACGAATGTCGTTTTTCTAACGTGTGCACTGACAAGCAAATGTATATTTTGAATGGGCTTGGAGAGCTTGGAGGAGATCTTGCTGGATTGGACACTTGTCATAATTCACAGGGATTATTTTGTTTGCTCAAAATGTTTGATAGGGCGTATGAAACATGAAAGTAACTGACCTGGCACGACACTCTGACCACTGACCACTGGAACTATTGACCCAACTGCCCATAAAAGTGATACTACATTAAACAAAAGAAAAGTCTCTATCATAACTGACAATAAACAGCTGTTACGTAAAGATGAACGTCATAGGAATTCTACAATAACACAGAAAGAAAGATATCTAGTATTTAAGTGAAGTGAAAAGTCTGTCGAAAAAGTATTAGCAAATCTCCAAAATACCTAGCATACGCACCGTGATTTTTAAAAAATCATGACCGACATTCTGACAGGACTCGCAACAAAGAGAAAAGACATCAACATAAATTCGAACGTTAAACAAGTTTGAAAAATTATTGCTAAAGCTTCGCCCAAAAAAAAAACGTTGACAAACGAATCACAATCCTAAACTGGCACACACACACACACACACACACACACACACACACACACACACACACACACCACACACACACACACACATTGAACTAACTCAACTCTAACCACCTGGTTGGGTGCACACTTCTCAGAAATGTGTAGGGACAATGGACCTCATCTTCATAGTTCACACACTGAGGGACCACGTCACAGGGGAAGTGGTGGACCAAATGGGTCTGTGAAAGCATTTGAGCAGTTCCATGTTATCCGCTGCCGTATGTGTGGCACCCAGCTGGGTACCCGCTTTGGCTTGAAGTAATTTAAGTGAAATGAGAAGCGAAGTCTGGCCCTGAAGAACGCGTATCCATATCTCTGAAAGTTGTCGATTAAACTATAATATTGGATGAATATGGAAATGGTTTCTCTGGGTTTGACTCGGAAGAAATCATCTGGGCAGAGAAAGGCATTAAATTCTAAAGGAAGCTTCAGAGACTCGAATTCTTTCGAACACCATTGTCCATCACAAGGAACTTTGATCCTAATGGATTCGTACGTGTCCACTGGGAGAGTAAGAAAGGTCACTTTATCTGTTGGTGGAGTCAGTGTAACCTCTCCCCTAATTCCAGCTATATACGGGATACAGGTATCCCACCCTGAGGTCTGCACATATCCTGTATATCAAATACGTTGCTCTTGGATTGAAAATATGTTAATAAGAAATCCCTTGGTTCTAAAACAGACAGGAATAAACTTTCATTTCAGATTCAAATATTCCAACACTGTGCTTAGATAGGAATTAAACTAGAAGTTGCAGTTTAATTGAAATCCTTACGAGCCTATTGAAATTCTTAGAGCCTAGCGTAGGTCTAGTTAAATTTCCTAATTACCACTTGCCTATTGTTCCCGGAAGGGAAGCTGCGTGACATTTTAGAGAAAGTAAGGATAGTGGCCAGCTTAGCAACATAATAGACCCAGCCAGTAATTAGGTTTAGTTGCAATGTGCATCATGGCTTGAATACTTCATTTTATTTGTTTCACATACCCATCGAGCACTGCTTTGAATCTCATGAAATTTAGTGAATTCTTCTTCTTCTTCTTCTTCGTATGCAGGCTGGTACTCCTGTGGACACTCCCTGTAAAGTAAGGTGAGGATTAATCCCATCTACCCACCACAGGGAGTGGAGGTTTGTGTGTATGACCCTTTTTTATATCCAGCCATTAAGGCAGCCATACTCCAACTTCGGGGAGGTGCACGCAATGTGTAATGTGTCTCCATACCAACGTCAAACCGGCCTTCTCTTCGAAAGTTGGTGATGGGATTTGACGTGTGTGCAAGATGTTACGCGTGCGTTCACACACGGAACCTCGGTTTATAGTCTCATTCGAAGGACTGTATGGGACATGGAGTCAGAACTAATGTTAACCAGCCGCCGTGGCGAAGTGGTTAGAGTCGTGGACTACAGGCTGGGAGGTCGTGGGTTCGAATCCCATCAGAGTCATATGGGTTTTTCTGCCCCGACCGGCTCCTACCCAGAGTTGAGTTTGCTGCGGACTCATTTGGGAAGACTGGGACCACACAGTCGAGTTTTATCCACTTAATGGATGCGTTTCTGAGAGTGCTGCTCAAATTTCCTGACCAACACTGCAGGTGCCTGTATCTCTCGGGCCTGGTGGTTGACGCCAGGATATATTATGAAAGGAAGCGTAGAGAACAGCCCTGTCATGTAGTCTCAGACCGAAATGGAAATCTGTAGCATTATCTTAAATCATCCTCATTCTCATTGATCAGCATTAAAAAAAAGTCTCAAGTTCTGTGGCCCTTCATGCCCTGCTCTCATGGTGACCTCAATTTCGATGTCCTCTGCACGACTGTGGTCTTGGTTTGGTTCCGTCGGGGTCACCGGTATCGGTGAGTCCACGGGGGCTGTCGTTGGACGGACATGGTGGCGCCCTCCAGGGGGAGAGCTCACTCACGCCGGCTCCGCGACTAAGCAATTATTGTCGTCAGTAGAGGGCTTAGTAGGTGGTGTCCTGCGTATGTTAGATCAGAACAGGCGCCACTGAACACCACCGAAGTGACTCGGCAGCAGTGCAGTGTCTCCTCCGGTGGGTTGCCTCTTGACGACTTGACATTGACTGCTCCCTGTGGATTGCCGGTGCCGTGGCTGCGGCGGGACCAGCCGGACTGTTCTGTGGATGGGGTGTCGGAATGAGCGGCGTGGGTGCACTGCCTCTGAGGTGGCGCAGAAGTTGGGACAGCAAAAAAAAAAAAAAAAAAAAACTTATGTTAAACTCCAATGAAAAAATCCCCCTGTACTAAAACGGTCTGGTGGAGATTCGAACCACCATCCCCAAGATTACAAGTCCAGCGCTCTACCACCGAGCTATTCCACCCCCAGTTCTGGTTCTTTCATTAGCCCAGCCAGCAGACGTCAAGATTGTTTTTTTTTTTCGATGAAACCCCAGCTTTGGCAGCAGCACTTCAACTTATGGCCCGGTTTGAATGTACTGTATATTTTGTGGTGCCAATGCTAGAGCATGCAAGCACCTCTTTCACCCACTGCCCGAAGGTCTGCTTACCCACAGGTGCACGGGGTTTTGTATGACTGAGGAACAACTGTTGGGTATTGCCTCTGAGCACTTTGGTTGTGTCTGTTTACTGGTTCAAGCGTTTTACAGGGCAAAGATTCTCATTCTTTGTGGATGTTCTATCAGCTGGTTCTGTATGTGCACCTGATTTAGTTGTATTTTTAACAAACGTGAAAAAAATTCAACACGCACTTACAATCATATATCTTCACATCATTTGTCTTTGAAAATTACAGGCCACGACCTCTCTGACTCGTAGCTAAAGTAAAAAATAAAATTCACAGTTTTCACAGTCAGATTTTTTTAAAGTTGTTTATCCACTTGGGAAACACAATCCAGATAATTAAGCGCTGTATTTATATATACCAAGTGTCACGATACTTTGGTAAAGAAGGGTCTGCTTTCAAACACCCCATTTATGAGTCTGCAAATGACAGGATGACTACCCACTGTGTGTTCATTTCATACTGGCAGACAGACAGACAGAGCATTATGCACATAGCTAACAGCACTGTAACTTGCACTCTTGCTAAAGAAACTGGCTAAGAAGTTTGCTGCCTGCAGAACGTCTGGAGCATGATTTTGGATTCTGTTAAGCAAAGGCATTCTGTTAAGCAAAGGGATTCTATTAAGCAAAGGGATGTGCCTAGGTCACCGCTCACAGGTGGAACGGAACAAATATTGCACGCAGACGAGATGGATACTTCGCCCACAGGCAGATTGAATTTTAATGCCGCGTACAGGTGGGTTAACTACCGCACACAGGCTCTGTATGTGTGTGTGTGTGTGTGTGTGTGTGTGTGTGTGTGTGTGTGTGTGTGTGTGTGTGTGTGTGTGTGTGTGTGTGTTACTGTCCAGTGTGTCTCTGAGCATTCGCTTGTCTTCCGGTTCATGAATTGATACATTGTGCATTGGTATGAAGCCAAAGTGCTCCATGAAATGGGCGATGGCCATAGTGTCAGAAGACGACTGAACATTATGGGAGTAACACGATGAGAAACAGAAATGCAAGCCACAGAGGCGTTTCTTATGTTATCGTTTTTTTTTTTTTTTTCAATTATTACCATTAACATAAAGCGCTTATCCTTGCTTCGAAACCAAACCATGCCATCATTAACACAACGAATGCCTACCTGGGCAGTGCTGACCAAAGAGCTGTCTGCGAGCGTTATATTCATTCATTTCCCATACCATGCTGTCAACACTAGTCACACAGCCTTTCTCCCTTTATTCTTTCGATTTGTTTTTTTTAACACAGGGTGCATGCTATGTGTGTTGTGTCATCCACACGAACACCAAACTGGCCTTCTCTCCCGAAAGTCCATAATGGAATGTTACGCGTGTGTTTACACGTGGAACCTCGGTTTAAAGTTACACCCAAAGGATTTTTTTTTCTTTTTTTTTCTTTTTTTGAATGGAGTCACAGCGAATGCTAACTCAAAGGGAGAAATCCCCACTATACTGACACGGCCAGGCAGAGACTTGAATTAGCCCTATGATCACCAGGATCACGAGTCCGGTGCCATACTAGCTGAGCTCTTTCTGCCCTGTATTCGACTTTGGGACAGGGCTGACACTAAGGTCATGGCATTCTCAGGCAGCCATTGCCAAAACCTAAGGATCACGCTGCTCCTTGGATTAGGGGGCCAGCCTACATACCGATGCTTGTTGAGGCCTCTAACATGAATAGAAGGTGGGAAGAATGGAGGTGGGAATCAACAGCTGGATATTGATTTAGACATTACGCAACACAAATTGGATCTATATCACAGCGCTGCCAGAAGATTTCAGAGAAACAATTTAACACTGCTGTAACCATTAACACTAAAAAGAAACTTTTTAACAGAAATCTCTTTTTCTTTCACAGGAATATTGGGTGAAGCACCAGCCACTTCTTAATTATAATACTCTTGTCAAGACTGAATTAGTCTGAACTATGCTGTGGCTGGTAAGTACATAGCAGAAGAAGGCATACCCGCACAGGTCGTTGGTCAAGAGAGACACTGACACTGACACTGACACAAGTTTATTGAATAGGCCATAGCCCCTTTCAATGGGGGGGGGGGGGGGGGGGGGGGGGGGGGGGGGGGTGGGAGAACTACTGGATTCATTGCACGCGCGCACGCCCCCCCCCCCCCCCCCCCACGCACACACAGAGACTACACACACACACACACACACGTGCGTACGCGTGCGCCCACAAAGGCTCGCGTACACACACACACACACACACACACACACACACACACACACACACACACACACACACACACAGACGTTCACATGCAATTAGTGTACACAACTTGAGAAATCATCGCGATTCATCATCGTTTGAACATCCTACACCGTCGTCACAATAGCTACCTGTTTTCATTGGTGTTAACAGTTGAAGTCGGAGATTCAATGAGAAGAATAGAAACTTAGAGAAATCATGCTAAACTGTTGCCCCCAGCACAATCGCTGTAGACAATATTTTGCATATACTTTTATAACCTTTGTATAGCGGGCATTCAAAAACGAAGTGAATTTCTGTTTCAAGTTTGTCACTACGAAAGGGACAGTTCCAATTCTCCGGGTTTTTTTTTTCAAAATAACGGTATTTGTGAACATTAATCTGTGATACTCCCAGCCTAAACTGGGCAAGGACATTGCGATATGTGTTCATCCGCAGAGCATGCATTCAAATACTTCTCTCTTCCAAAATATGTTTTACATTGTTTATGTACAGAGAATCTACCACTATTTTCCAAGTGGTCACACCATCGGAAACACAAGGGAAACTATACAATCTTTCCTTAAACTCTTTAAAGAGCAGTTTCTCTAGTCCACAACCAAAGAACCTGCTCAAACCCGTTCTCACACAAAACAGTTTGAATTTTTGTGACCCAAGTGTTAAATCGAAGTTCATGCATTTTTAAAAGCATATAATAAGATTTCTTAGAGAAAAAAATGATTTGGTTGTTTCATTAAACGGAACCAATATGTAAGACATTTTGAAACAGAATTGATCCATAAGGGATACCTGCCTAATTCACCATAGAGCACATCATTTGGGGTTTTATCAGTAACATGTAGCAAACGTTTACTCGCATAAAGATGAGCACGCTCTATCTGTTCAAAGCTTTTAAAGTCCCATACCTCTGCTCCATACAACAAAACTGGAACAACCTGAGAGTCAAAAAGTTTGAAAAATATATCAACTGAATTACAATCTATTCTTTTAAAGTTTTCAAAACTTCTATTGTACTTTTTTTTTAGCTCTACATGTTCCATTGCTGCTGTGAAGCTGTGATGGGTGGAAAAAAGTCAGTCCTAAGTATTTGTGTCAATTAACAACTTCAACTTGATTACCGTCTAAAAACAATTGTTTCCGCGTTCCTAAAAACGCCACCCTTCCTGAACACTATTATCTTAGATTTATCCCTATTGACAGTCAATCCTAGTCTGTGTGCAGATATGAAGATTGTTCAGCTGATTTTGTGGTCTGATCACTGTTGTTGACAGCAGTGTAAGATCGTCAGCTAAAAGTAGCAGAAAAAGATCAGTGTCTGAACTGAGGGACAAGCCATACCTACCTTTACAAGTCAGCTCATTAGCTAATTCATTTATCAGTAATGAGAAGAGAGTCAGACTCATTATACAGTCGTGTTGCAGACCTTGCAAACAAGAAAAGAACTCCGAGAGACCATTCTTGCTCATTACACAGGATTGTACAATTTCTGTACATGGCTTGAATTATCCACAGCATTCTCCCGTTCACTCCGGTTATATATATATATATATATATATATATATATATATATATATATATATATATATATATATATATATATATATAATACATACATACATATATATATATATATATATATATATATATATATAAGAACTGACAGTAAAATTCACCTACTTACGGTATCGTGCGTTTTTCGGAAATCGATGAAAGCAACATACAATTTTTTTTGGTACTAAGAGAAATGCTTTTCAATACAAGCATGGAGTATAAACATGTGATCCACTGTCGAGCGTCCCTTACGAAAGACGGCTTGCGCGTCGTTTAACACAGAGTTGTTCTCAGCCCAGACGTACAGCCTGTTATTTATGATTTCGGTGAACACCTTACTTACAACACTCAATAATGATATCCCCCTGTAGTTACTGGGATTGTTTTGGGTCACCTTTTGTGTAACGGTACACTGATCGCTATAGTCCGTACATCGGGAAATAATCCATGAACGAAAAGCTTATTGAAATAAGATTTCAAATATCTTATTATTCTTATTATTTCTGGTTCAGCGGATTTTAACATTTCTGCCAGAATGCCATCTGGTCCTGCTGCTTTCTTACATTTAACATTCTATAGCAAAAGCATAGTTCACGGAGTTTTCTCCCACATTATTAATTTGAGTATGACTTGATCTTCGGCTTAGTTGCCACAAGGGCTCACTGTGAGTTGGATTACTTTTCTCGTCGTTGTCCTGAAGGAGATCTACATTTGTTTGATAGTTAGAAGTCCGTGCTGTAAAATCGCCGGTACAGATCAAATGCACGTTATCATACTCATCTGTCAGGTCATGCAAACATCTGTCTAACTCATCAATAAGACAGTTACTTTGAGATTGGTCATGAAAGGGACATGCTGAGTAACGCTCTTCGTTTTGTGTGTACAGTTGCTGAAAAATCCTCTCTGATGTAGATGCTATGGTACAGTTCTGACTCCTTCAGTCGCCAAGCTAAAGAGAGAACCAAAGACTTTCGTTTAAAGGACAAAACCTGACGATGATAGCTATGCCCGCTTTATGGGAGCGTTCCAAATATATTTTTTTGTTAATAGATAGTCCTTCTTTGATGACCTTCTGCACGAGTTGTTCGAACTTTTCCCAGGATGTTTCAAAGGGAGGGCCAAAAAAGAAGATCATTCCGCCAACTCTGAATTCAAGGTAGTCACACTTATTTTGAAGTAAATACATTTCTTCTTTCAGATTTGTATTTTCTTCTGATAATTCTTGATATTCCTTTCGCATATCATAAATATCAGTTGTCAGCTGTTTTTTAATTTCTTCTATCTGGGTTAGGCGGCGGTCAATTTTGTGTTCAACGCTTATCAGTCTGTCTTCGATCATTTGTCCTTGTCGCTGATTCGTTGGTCAAGAGAGAGAGAGAGAGAAGAGAGAGAGAGAGAGAGAGAGAGAAAGAGAGAGACAGACAGACAGACAGACAGACAGACACAGCCAGAGACAGAGACAGAAAAAGACAGACAGATGGAGAGAAACCTGTAGAAGGAGACAGCTGAACAGTTCCAAGTTATTGATCTCAGAGTGCTTAACAGCAGAGAAGTGCAGTGATAATGAAGGTGGGTAATTTAATGTTGAAATCCGAAATGATCTGTAGTTTCACAATTCTATATCTACTGTAAAGAACAGAAGTTGGTAAAGGCTTATTGCAATTGAAACGTGCCAGTGACTGAAATCTGTAATCAAATGTTAATTCACGTGTTTTGCATGTTTTTATGTTGAACGCACTCGTTCCCTGTGTGGACACTTCTATCTGCACATAGCACGGCGGACATGTCGACTGGTGGTGTTAAAAATGTAACCAGATTGGCATAATTGTTTAATTTTTAATTGGATGAAATGGTCTCTTTTATGACAT
>JADBJO010029018.1:0-19488 GCA_016801955.1 Conus betulinus | reverse complement strand
GAGGAGTAGAGATAAGAAAGTGCAAGGGATTGTGTGTGTGTGTGTGTGTGTGTGTGTGTGTTACTGTGCAATTATGTTTCAGATAAAATGGCTGACGGCAATCAAAGATGTTCAGTTTTAACAACACAGCTTGGAAGGACAGAGTGGGGGGAAGAGGGCTGGGGGAGGAGGGGAGAGTGAAGGGGTGGGGAGGGAGCCACAGGGATGGGGGGAAGGGGAAGGGGGGTGGGGGAGGGAAGGGTGGAGGAGGTGTGTGTGAGTATGTTATTTGCAAGGGCAACAGGGTTTGGGGCATATAGTATCTAACCGTTTTTCTGTACAGATGTCTCAAGACTGCTGAAGAAGACATTGGACTATTTGGATGGCGGAAAGGAGGTGAGATGTGTATCTGTGTGTGTCTGTATGTGTATGTCATTTACAGGGATGAAATTATTGTTGGAAGTTATGCTGACTTAATTTTGTTCTCTAGGAAGGTGTCTTGAGATAACTACAAACATTGGACAGAGAGGAGAGCCAAATACAAGATGACTGTGTGTTTGTGTGTGTTGGCGAGTTGGGAAGAATGAGTGGGGTGGGAGGGGGGGGGGGAGGGAGTAGACATGGGAGGATGGGAAGAAAGGGAGGGGAGAGGGTGTTGAGAATGGGATTGTGGTTGTGAGCCAGTGTGTGATAGTCACAGGGGCAACATTGTTGAGGGCCTATACTTTAATTCATTATTTTTGTCTGTGCAGGTGTCTCAAGACTGCTGAAGATGCTGAACCATTTGGAGGGACAGAGATGTGGTGAGGTGCGTGTAAGTGTGTGTTGTGTGTATAGGGATAATATATTGTTGGATGTCTCTTAGTTGTGTTTTGTATGTAGGGTCTCAAACTGACTACACAGGGACAGGGAGAGGTGCATGTATGTGTGCAAGTGAGTGTTATTTACAGAGGCAGTATTGTTTGGGCATGCATATTAACTCACCATGTGTGATTCAGTGATTCCTGAATTTAGAATGAGTCATTCTTCTAATGAAGAGGTCTCTTGAAGAATCTGCTCAGAAAACCACACTGAAGAGCCTAGTAGGTGTGAAACAGTTCTGGTTGTAAATGGGAAACCGACTGATGTTTGTGTGGGAGAGTTGGTGTTCAAGGTGTAATGTACTGCATGTATAATTCAGGCAGTCATCAGTGGTTCCTAAATCACACCAGTATATGCTGAATCATTGCAGGTGAGGAAGACTACCCCAGGTCGGGGGGGCCAGCTGAACAGAGGTTTTTCCAGGACATCAGGAGTGACAGCCATTGTTAGACTTGGATCTTCTGCTGGTAAGTAGCACGGTCCCTTTGTGTGTGTGTGTACACAGTTTGCATTTGTTTCAGGTAGCAGTTGAATTCAAATTTCAAAACTGCGTTTGCAGAGTGGACATCCAGGCAGGCCAAGATGTTGCAGTACAAAGATGATGAGGAGCAGCAGGATGTGGTAAGTGTCTCACAGCAAAATAGTTGTTATTTATTGAATAGAGCATTTAGGCTAGGCCAGTCCAGTCCAGTCTAGCTTCGAGGTCACAAATCTCACTTGTCATTACATGAAAGAAATGACCAACCTTACTGAAGAATGACCTTGTTTGTGTTGAGGGTACATTTCAGAATGCTTTTGATGGTAAAGAATTGATAATAGATTCAATTCCACATTGTTTCAATGGTGCAGCACCTTGCTTTATTGCAGACTCTGTGAAAACACTGTTCAGAGATATTCCACCTGATCTGATTTTCATTTCCTGAAAGAGATTTGTGTTTTCATTGAAGATTCTGTATAAGAAAAAAAGAGTGAAAGTATTTTAGCATGGTTTAGGAAATCTGTTTTATTAAGTTACATGTGGTTTGTGTTGGCTTTGTTTTAACAGCTTTGCTGAGCTTGACAAGATAATAGCCCTAGTGTGGGCCCTCACGGTCGGCTTGGCTGTAAGTGACATGATACTCCATCAAAACAGATGAAAATGTGAAACAGTTAAGGCAACAGATGTTGGTGAGTATCTCCTAGTGTGTATGTGTGTGAATGTGTAGTAAATACCTTGCTGTGTGCAGTCTTTTCGTGTTCAAGAACATCTCTGTTATTTATTTGTGTGTGTGTGTGTTTTTTTCTATGTGTAGGGAATTGACTGAGGAGACGACAGCCCTGATATGGTCCCATGGGGTTATGTATGTTGTGAGAGCACTAGTCTATAGTGTAGCCAGTTCTTCGCTTTGACAGAAGTGCTGTGAATGGCTTTGAAAATAATTTTGTGTGTTGATTATGTCATGAATTGTTTTTGTCATTCACTGCATGAGTAATGTGATAGTTTTATGAACTGTTGTGGCTGATGCATGTCAAAGTGTCCTTGATTCTGTTGGTAGTCTTATGAATTGTTCCTGGCTGATGCTCTTAAAGTGTCCTTGATTCTGTTGCAGGCTGGCATGTGCTTTGACAAAGACTCTTTCAGCCTGCATGCATGCTTTTCCCCCAAGGTCTTTTTTTTCTTTTTTGAAAGATACTAATGTTACTAACAGTAATGAAACATGGGGGTGTACACAAAGATTTTCTGTTTGTTCTGAGTTACACACTGTATATTTTATACAAATGAAACTGTGCATGTCAAAGCTTTGTGCTTTAATGTGTATTGTATTTATCATTATCATATGATTATTCAGAGGATGGCATGCGAGACTTCTGACCAAAAAAATACAGTCTGGATTTTCTTACTGTAGGTGTGGTCCTAATATAATTATTTGAAGAGAGTTCTGCTTGATGTTAGCTGTTTAAAACAAAAATATGATAATTTTCTCTTTTTTTTTTTTCAGTGAAGCTGCTGATCTGCGTATGGGTGATTTTGTAATGCAAAAGCAGACCTTGTCTGGGCAGGAACTTCTGAAAGCTGCATTCAGTTTCACAAGAAGGTAGGGGTGTGTGTGTGTGTGTGCGTGTGTGTGTGTGTGTGTGTGTGTGTGTGTGTGTGTGTGTGTGCGAGTGTGCGTGCGTGCATGCGTGTGTGTGTGTGTGTGCAGAAACATTTAAACTTTGATAAAAGCTTGGGATGACATCATGTGTATTGATTGTGTCATGAATTGTTTACATTCATTGCAGGCATTCTGCTACAGGTTGGCATGCGTGTTTGTAATGAGCGCTGTCACCAACTCTGTTTCTTAATGTATGCATGCCTTTCCCAACTTTATTATTCACAAAAAGTTCGTTTTACATACAGCTATATTGAAATTGTTTGATGTAAAGATATGTCATTAACAAACACCCTGAGTTATACTCAAAGAATATTATGGACAATTTTGTTGTGCATGCCCAAAGTTTTGTGTTTGATGTGCTCTGTATTACCATTCATTATACAATTGCTCAAGGAATGGCTTGTTAGAGTTCTGACCTAAAGACACAGGTTGGACAAAGATACAGGTTGGAATTTTCTTACTTTTTTTTTTTTAAAAGAGCTCTGCTTGATGTTAGCTATTTTAAGTGAAAGGTAATTTTTTTTCTTGCTTTTGTTTTTACAGTGATGATGAAAATCTGCCCACGACTGATTGTGATGCAGCACCAAACCTCTTACAAGCCACATTTTGTGAAAGCTGGATCCAGTTTAGCGAAGAACGGGCACCTCTTGTTTTTACTGCCTTGTGTTTAGGGGTAAGGAGTGTAGTGTGTGTGTGTGTGTGTGAAAGAGCAGAAAATGTTTAAAGTTTTTCAGAAGATGACATGCAGATCTTGTGTTTTGTCATTGTACTGTGGTGTTGAAAGTTCTTCATTTAGACAGAAGCTGTTAAGGACTTTGGTAGCAGTTAATTGCGTTGATTATATCATGAATTATTTTCGTAATTCACTGCATTGTGTGAAGTGAAAGACGCATGAATTGTTTTTAGTCACTGCATAAAATAGTGTCATTCATTCTGTTTCAGAGTGGCATGCATTTTCACTGTAAACTCTGAAAATGACACTTCTGCTCTGTATGGATTGGTTCTCACTCGTTTTGTACATCTGCTCTGTGTGTATGTGATTTTCCTCTTATTTGTACTTCCACTCTGTGTGTGTGTGTGTTTTTCCTGTTATTTGTACTTTCGCTCAGTGTGTATGTGTTTTTTCCCGTTTTAGTTCTTCCACTGTGTGTGTATGTGTTTTTCCCGTTTTGTACTTCCACTGTGTGTGTATGTGTTTTTCCCGTTTTGTACTTCCACTGTGTGTGTGTGTGTGTTTTTTTCCTGTTTTTTACTTCCACTCTGTGTGCATGTGTTTTTTTCCCATTTTGTACTTCCACTCTCTGTGTATGCGTTTTTCCTGTTGTGTGCTTTCACTCTGTGCCTATGTTTTGTTCTTCTGCTGTGTATGTATGTGTTTTTCCACAGTTTTGTTCTGCTCGTATGCATGTGTGTTCCCCCAGTTGTGTTATTTACAGCATGCTTTTTCACGGACAGGATTGACATACTGGGATGTACATCATGATTTTGCGTTTGTTAGGAGTATATGGATTAGTTGTTCTGTGTACATGAAGCTGTGCCTGTCCTTGGTTTTGTGTTAATGCATTGTATTCATCATTTTTATAGGATTGCTCAAGAGATGGCTTGTGAGACTTGTGATCTAAGGGTACAGTGTGTGGATTTTCTTTGGATGGTCCCTTGCGGTCATGTATGATGTTGTTACAGCACTGTAGTGTAGCCAGTTCACTTTGACAGAAGCTGTGAAGGACTTTGAAAATAATTGTGTGTGTTGATTATGTCATGAATTGTTTTGTCATTCACTGCATTGAGTAATGTGATAGTCTTATGAACTGTTTGTGGCTGATGCATGTCAAAGTGTCCTTGATTCTGTTGCAGTTGGCATGTGTTTTTAGTGTGAGCTTTGACATAGATGCTTTTAGCCTGCTTGCATGTTTTCCCCCTAGGTTTTTGTTTGTTTGTTTGTTTGTTTTTTTGAAAGATACTAAAAGTACTACCAGTATTGAAACATGGGGGTGTACACAGAGATTTTCTGTTCATTCTGAGTTCTACACTGTATAGTTTTGTATGAATGAAAACTGTACATGTCAAAGCTTTGTGTTTTAATGTGCATTTTATTTATCATTATCATATGATTATTCAGAGGATGGTGTCTGAGACTTCTGACTTAAAAATACAGTCTGGATTTTCTTACTGTAGGTAGTTTCTAATATAATTATTTGAAGAGAGCTCTGCTTGATGTTAGCTGTTTAAAACAAAACAAAAATAATCTTGCTTGTCTTTTTCTTTCAGTGACATTGCTGATCCGCGAATGGATGATTTTTAACGCAAAAGCAGACCTTATCTGGGCAGGAACTTCTGAAAGCTGTTTTCAGTTTTACAAGAAGGTGCGTGCGTGCGTGTGTGTGTGTGTGTGTGTGTGTGCAGAAAACTTTTAAACTTGATAAAAGCTTTGGATGACATCATGTGTAAGTTTGATAAAAAGCTTTGGATGACATCATGTGTAAGTTTGATAAAAGCTTTGGATGACATCATGTGTATTGATTGTGTCATGAATTGTTTACATTCATTGCAGGCCTTCTGCTACGGGTTGGCATGCGTGTTTGTCATGAGCACTGTCACCAGCCTTGTTTCTCAGTATATATGCATGCCTTCACCCAACTTTATTATTCACAAAATATTCATTTTACATACAGCATATTGAATTGGTTTGGTGTAAAGATATTTCATTAACAAACACTGAGCTATACTCAAAGAATATTATGGACAATTTTGTTGTGCATGCCTTAATGTTGTGTTTGATGTGCTCTGAATAATCATTTATTATATAATTGCTCAAGAAATGGCTTGTTAGAGTTCTGACCTAAAGACACAGGTTGGACAAAAATACAGGTTGGAATTTTCTTACTTTTTTAAAAAGAGCCGTGCTTGATGTTAGCTATTTTAAGTGAAAGGTAATTTTTTTTCTTGTTTTTGTTTTTACAGTGATGATGAAAATCTGCCCACGACTGATTATGATGCAGCACCAAACTTCATACAAGCCACATTTTGTGAAAGCTGGATCCAGTCTAACGAAGAATGGACACTCTTCTTTTTACTGCCTTGTGTTTAGGGGTAAGGTGTGTGTGTGTGTGTGTGTGTGTGTGAAAGAGCAGAAAATGTTTAAAGTTTTTCAGAAGGTGACATGTGGATCATGTGTTTTGTCATAGTACTGTAGTGTAGAGAAATTCTTCATTTAGACAGAAGCTGATAATGACTTTGGTAGCAATTGTTAGCATTGATCATATCATGAATGTTTTCATAATTCACTGCATTGTGTAAAGTGAAAGTCACATGAATTGTTTATAGTCACTGCATAAAAAAGTGTCACTCATTCTGTTTCAGAGTGGCATGCATTTTCACTGTAAGCGCTGAAAATGACACTTCTGCTCTGTATGGATGGGTTCTCATCCGTTTTGTACATATGCTCTGTGTGTATGTGATTTTCCTCTTATTTGTACTTTTGCTCTGTGTGTATGTTTTTTTCCCGTTTTGTATTTCCACTGTGTGTGTATGTGTTTTTCCCGTTTTGTACTTCCACTATGTGTGTATGGGTTTTTCCCCCCGTTTCGTACTTCCACTCTGTATGTATGTATGTGTTTTTCCGCAGTTTTGTTCTTCTGTTCTGTATATATGTGTTTTTCCATAGTTTTGTTCTGCTCCATATTTATGTGTTTTTGCACAGTTTGTTCTTCTGCTCTCTATGTATCTGTTTTTCCACGGTTTTGTTGTTCTGCTGTGTGTGCATGTGTTTTTCCCCCAGTTTTTTTCTTCTGCTGTGTATGCATGTGTTTTCCCCCAGTTGTGATATTTACAGCATGTTTGTTTCACTGACAGTATTGACACACTGGGATGTACATCATGATTTTGTGTTTGTTAGGAGTATATGGATTAGTTGTTCTGTATACATGAAACTGTGCCTGTCCTTGGTTTGTGTGTAATGCATTGTATTCATCATTTTTATGTGATTGCTCAAGAGATGGCTTGTGAGACTTGTGATCTAAAGGTAGAGTGTGATATGCTTCATTTTATTCCTTGGATTCCAAGATTTTCGTCAGTGGTAAATACGTTTGAATACTGTGTACAGATAGCAAGCCTGAAAACATGGAAGCTGCAACAGTACAACTTCCTCTCAGTTCTGCCTCACGAAGCCAGTTTTGTCTGCGGCATCGTGTTGCTGGCGTTGTGGTCCACTTTTCGGCGCTGTGAGTGAGTGGGCGGGGTGTGTCTTGGCTTTGGAAGCAAAATAAAGGGGAAGAAACTCCCATGTTGTTTCCTCTGTGTGGCTGGCTGTTGTCCCTTGGTTCCTGACCCTACCATCATGTGTCTGTCTTCGTATGCACCCCCTACCACTCCATCACAGGAGTTTCTAGAGCAAAGTCAGTTGAATTGTCTAGAAAGGCAGAAAACAGGCATTTACTCTGAGTCTGTAATGCATGACGTACACAGAAAACTGCAAGTGTGCACCCATATATTGAGCATTACATAGACACAGAGCAAATGCCTGTATATATGCGTGTCATGCTATGTGTATATGCATATCTAGTGGTCAATGTATGCGTGTGAAGGCAATATTCTGTACGACATAGTTTTGCATTCACACATACATGTCAAGCATTACCTCAGTTCAGTTACCCAGTGGTTTATTTAATTAAGCTATTCACAGAACATTACTATCCATTTTTCCACTTGGAAGTCAATAGGATTGGTCTATTCTTGGGTTGTTTTTTTTTGGTGTAGTTCATTTGTAGTGTATTTGTGTTCTATGGTAGAAGCTGAATTTGCTTATAATTATATTTGCATGTAATGCCTGTGAATTACACAAGAATAGGCCTAAAGAACTCAGCTGAATGAATGATAACTGGAAACAGGATAAGCCAACAAAACAAGTTCTGAGGATAATGAATCACTCATTGTTCACCCTTTTGCCAACAGTAAATGTTGAGATTAAACATCTATGAACCAATGAAGCAAACTCCGATTAAAAACCATAGAATAATCCACAATCCCCTGAAGGAAATAACTTCAACACCAGGATGTGAACATGTCTACCAGCATGACCTTTTCTTTGAGAAGGAGACTGAAAGATTCCCCACAGGGGTCAAGGGGCAGTGCCATGGTGGGGGAGAAGGGACGGAGCCTCCCGAAGCTACAGCTTTTTTCAATTAAATATCATAGCATTTTTTTCCCCGCAATCACATGTCTGTGTAATGGGAATAGAAAGAGAGAACGCAGAAGGCATGCTTCTTATGGTTCCAAATTCAGTGTGTCAATGCATCATACAATTACCAAATTTTCATCTATTTTGAAGCTCGAGACCACAGGCAGAAACACAAGATGTTTGCATGTATTTGTCTGCTTTTTACTTCAATAATGTGTATGTCTGTTTTGACCCATCACTTTAATTAGTCTCTTTCTGAAATGTATCCTCAGTAAAATGTAGGTGATTGCATATATGTCTTTTCATCGTCAGATGATATCGGACACTTCAAGAAAAAGAAAAAAAAGCAAGCAACACTCCACATACAACTTACCATCCATGCAAGTACTTCAAACCCACATCTGATTAAGTAGGAGCACAAAGAGAACGCTTGCGATAAAGCGAGAGTGATTGCGATAGCGCGAGCGCTTGTAAAGAAAGCGCTTGCTTGGCGTTGAGGTGCACAAAGAGAAAGATTGTACAGCGCGCCGCGACTGGTAGAGCTAGGTCATTTGGCAGTATGGCGGATTCAAGTGAAGACGAACTTTTGTTGCTGGTCAGTGTTCTGCCGAAAATTATCCTAGGAAAACGCAAAAGAGTGGGCGTTCATGAGATTAATCAAAGGAGGCGAATGGAAAGTGAATACCATAAATTGTTTCCTTTGCTTAAAAGGAGCCCTTCTCGTTTTCATTCCTACTTGAGAATGAGCCAAGAGACATTCAAGTACATCTTAGAAAGAATTGAACCAAAGATAACAAAGAACTGGTGCAACTTTCACCAACAACCAATTATCCATGTTGGTCAGACTGTCACTGAGAGACTGAGAGAAAATGCGACACACACCGCACTCACCAGACTCGAGACAACACACGACGGGGCACCAGGAACACGCTTGCTCGCGAGAAGAATTAACTTTTGATTCTTGACGCTTTCCAAGCGTCGCTTCAAATCGCAGGCGCGATAAAGCGAGCGTGCTTTTTGTGCGGCACAAGCAAATTTGGAGCAACATTTCAAGCGCTTGTCCCAACGCGCTCGCTTTTATCGCAAGCAAGCGTTCTCTCTTGTGCTCCCACTAATGCATATTTGCACAAGTGAAATACCCTACTGGTACACAAAATTGTTGATCTTTATAAAAAATTTTGCAACCTGTGATTGTGAAACAACCATGGCAATTTCAGCAACATATGGACCATACAAGACGGTATTAACATTATCAGAGTTATTCATCTTGATACCTTTCTCCACTGCGAAGTCAACACTGAGCATTCAAACAGAAGATGATGCACAGAAATGTTTTCTCTGCAGACACAAGTACTGCCATGAAAATATTTAGTGTTCCATGTATTCAGCCATAATATATGAATCTAACAATGTGCCTTGGGCACAGTGGTAAAGTAGCCATTTTTTGACTAAAATGCTGCATATGTATATACTTGTCCATAATTTGGATTAATTCACAAGAGGACAAATCTAAGTGATTGTAAATGTTCAATGTTTCTATTTGCTCCTTTTTTGCAAGTCTGTCTGCTATTTCATTCCACTTTGTACCACAGTGAGATGGGACCCCAACAAAAGGCAATTCTTATGCCAGAGTTATAAGACAGTGAAGTAAACATTTTATTTCAATAAGCAAATCTGCAAGTGTGCACCCATATATTAAGCATTACTCCGATAGAATACATGCCTGTATACATGTGTGTAATGCTCCGTGTATATGCATATCTAGTGCTCAATGTACTTGTGCGTAGGCAATCCTCTGTACCACACAGAAAACTGCAAGTGTGCACCCATATTGAGCATTACATAGACAAGAGTAAATGCCTGTATATATGCGTGTAATGCTCTGTGTATATGCACATCTAGTGCTCAAAGTACATGTGTGTAGACAATTTTCTGTACGACTTCTTTGAACATTACCTAGACACCCAGATGTATACAGAGCATTATACATATGTACACTGGTATTTTACACACAAGCAAATATGCTGCTTAATACACCATTGGTAAAAAATGCTTTTTCTATGGAAAAAGGGAAAAAAAAAGTCATACAAAAAAAAAAAAAAAAGAATAACAGAACACACACTCACACACAATAAAACATATCCAGAAAAACAACGAAAAACAAAATGCAGTTACAGCATAATAGCTCAATTGTATCTGATGCCTGTAAATAAGGCTGTGCCAAGAGCTTCAGAGTGAAAAATAGAAACATTTCAGTGCCACAAAAAAATACATTTTTGCACAGTTAGTGTCCACTAAACGTTTTATTCATTGATTGCCTGGTAACAAAAAAGATGACATGTCAAACTGCTATAAGAAAAAAATATATACACGAAAGAGGGATACAAGAAAAAATTATGCAAGTTTCCACAAACAAAGACAAGAGAAGGGTCTATGAAGGCAGAGAAGGGTCTATAAAGGCAAAAACAACATGTATCTAGTCTGTGTCTATGTAACGCTTGAGGTACATGTGTGTGTGTGTGTGTATGTATGCTCGTGTGCAATGTGCACAGAGAATATTGCCCATGCACACACATGTATGGATCAATACATGGACATGGGGTAAATGCATGCAAGTAATGCTCAGTGGATATGTGTATCTAGTGCCCAATGTACATGTATGTATTCAATCTTCTATGTACCATGTAGATAAGAGTGTTATATACACAGAGCATTGGATACCCACATGTACACAGAATTTACATATATACATATGCGCACAGGTGTTCTGTGCACAAAAACTACCATGCCAGCTTTCAACAAACCACTGGGGAAATAGCTGTCCCCATGGAAACTACATTCAGGGAGTACAGCAGCAGCCTTAACTGACCGAAAAAAAAAACAAAAGAAAACAACCCTGTCACTGCTTCTTGATACTCACTCTGATATTTATTCCAAAGGCAAACAAGATGCTTTTTTTCATTTGGCCCTAGTTCCTTTAGGGACTAAGAGTAATAGAACAGAACACAGAACACTATACACAATGTAAAACCAACGTGTAATAAGAAGAGTTATGATTCATACTAGTATTGAAATGTACAAACACAATAAAAGCAGCTGTTATACACAGCTATGTCATATAATTCAAAAGTGGAAAGAAGATACAGGAGCATCACCAAAGTGGTATCAACACAGCCTTAGCCACAGCAATTCATGAGGCAATCAAGTTCAAGTGCACCAGTACATATTCATATTCAACGTTGTTGCTGATGATGCAAGTTTTTTAAGGCAGTAGGGAATAGAAGATACTGTAGTTTTTGAGGATGGTGTGAGAGAGAGAGAGAGATTCAAATATGCATTAATATTACATACACACACAAAGACACAAAGGGAAAGCATGAAGTAAAAAGACATGCATGAATAAACAATTTTTTTTTTTTAATGAGAAGGGGGAAAAAAATGTTACCCACCTTTTCACATCTAAGGACCCCCCCCCTCCCCCCTCCCCCCCTCCACCAAGAACAAAATGATTTTATGGATCAGTAAGCTGGCTCGCACTCAAACACTGGGCAAGTACGTCGGACATCTTTCACATACTGATATTTGCATAAACTGATACAGCGTGCCCAATTGTTCACGGTATTGTAGTAAAACATTTTGAGACGGTACTTGAAAACAACCATCACTTTGGAAAGCAAATGTACTTTGGTGATGATGTGCTAGTAAGACATGTGGATATGCATAGATGATATCAATCATTCTGCATAGCTGTTTAGCTAGTGAAAGTGTGCAATATTTATTTAAACAATTTTCTTCTGTAAGATCTGAGCTGCAATGGCACTTACACTCAGGTGGAAGCGAGTTCCAGGGAAGGGGACCAGATTAACAAAGTTGTGTGAAACGGGTCAATTCTAGGTAGGGTGGCATGAGGTGTCACAGAATACTAACAATGGCGTGTGTGAAAAAAAAAATCAGTTCTAGGTTGGGTAGCATGAGGTGTTACAGAATTTCTAGAATTCATGCTAAATTTGGATCAATAGTTTGCGGGACTAATTGAGATACAATTTTTTTGCATGCACTTTCTTTATTGATAGCAAACATATCCTTCAATCAACTTAAGGCTGCTTGTATGTGATATCATCACAGAAAAGGTCAGAAGATCCTTCAATATGAAGAGTGAGATTGCTTGCATAGAAAATAGGAAATGACATGAAACTGAGCTCAGGGGTACTCCACATCTGACAGGTAATGTATTAGATGTTGAAGAATTAAGACTGAGAAATTGCTGACGACTGTCCAGGAATGATAAACTTCGGAGATTTTTTCCTGTCATGCCATATATATATATATATATATATATATATATATATATCAAGAATATATTTAAACAATTTTCTTCTGTAAGATCTGAGCTGCAATGGCACTTACGCTCAGGTGGAAGCGAGTTCCAGGGAAGGGGACCAGATATATATATAAAACAATTTAGTACTGAGAGAAAACAAGTGCAGGCTAACAATTCCTCCATCGTTATATTAATGATTTGATGGGGGAAAAAAGTGGGGGAACGGGGGGAGTAAAGAGATTGAAAATGAAAAGTCAGGGAAATATACTGTAAGTATAAAATCCTTCATTAGCAGCCTATGAGGACTATCATAACCTATCCTAAAGACAGAGCCACTCATACTGCCTGCTCCCAGGCCTTTCGTCTGCGGGATTGGACTTGTCAGGAAGGCATGGCTGATTGTGTCTGTGCTACCTTGGCATCATCAAATAAAAGTTATACTACAGTCTACAATTCTGTGGTATTCTCACCACCAAAGCTTTAAAAAGGGAATCCAACAGCCCCCAAAAGCATTTTCTTTTTAAATGATAATCATTCATATATGAAAATCCTTCACAAAATCAACAAACAATGCCCCATAAAATATACTTTCATTGATTTTTATATGTCAGTGTCATGTAATGCGGAGCGATATTTCGTATGCTACGCGATTACATGAGACAGTACAGATTAAACAAAAAGATTATTGATTCGTGCGTTACACCATAGGTTTGTCATGTGACACAAGGGAGCGTACTGGCTGAACGTGGCCCAGAGTTTGAGTGAAATTTTTAACACTGTTCACGCGATTTGAATATAAACAGGCGTTGACCTGTATCGGTGCGCACTCTGAGAATGGAACAGACGATTTAGATGAAGAAGAGGCTGACTGTGCCCATGATAATAAAGGCAGAGGCCTAACACATACAGAAGTATGTGAATTGTAGTTGAATGACCGGTACTCAAGCCGTAAGTATCTAATTTTATATTGTGAGAATCTAGATGATTCTCCATTTTGTTTTCAACGGTTTATTGTCGGAACCGAAACTATGTTTGAAAAATTGAAGAGTTCAAAAATGTTAAAGTGTAATATGACTGCTAACTGGCTGGCAGTGTTTTGAACTCGTGTTTATCCGGTTTGTTATAGCTGGGCCGACTCCCCGTGCGGTAGAGGAAAGAAGAGACTGGAGATCGGGCACTAAGGTGGATGGCCGGGGGCTGCGCGCGTTCCCGGGCCAAGCTCCGATCCGCAGGAAGATCCAGGTTGGGCAAGAGTTTGTCGCCGACCAGAAGTTGTGATGTGTATGGGATCCCCGCACAGAGGAAGCCAGTTCCGGACACCACAGAGAGTGTGTGTGGACACTTGCAGTGAGTAAACCTGCAATAGTGACTTTCAAAGAAGCTGATTGGTTTGCATCAGCTGAAAGAATCACAGAATATGAAAATATATAAGCTTTGATTGATGCCAGAGTAAAGAACCCCCCCCATGGGATTTTAAAAGATTAAGGAGGGGAATAATCAGAATTGACCTTTGTTTGCGCCTTGTGTGTATGGAGTGGAGTGGATGCAGTTGTGTGCGGAGGAAAGACGTCAGGTTCGTGTGTGTATGTGCGTGCATGCATGGATATCGTACGTCTGACAGTCAGTAACCCTAAAGTTTTTTTTAGCACTATACGAATGATCCTTTCTAAAACCAGACTGACTCACTCTCAATAGATTATACAACTTGAGAGGATCATAACTGTCTATGTGTTTTCTAATACTTGCAAGATAGAAATAGCAGGTAATTGGGTGTTGGGAATTGTTACCAGATTTGTACATGGGAACTTTTGGAACTTTGAACTGTGTTGGAGCTGCTAGTTTGGAATATTACCATCAATTCCGTCATATTTACAACTTTTGTCTCCTTCAAATGAGATGAGGAATAGTAAACATCAGTTACAGAAAGAAAGGGCATTGACAGTTGGGAATGGACATTTTTAGTATTGCAGAACATGGTAAATTTTTCTGGGTAATTCAGTTGAATAATACCATCCCACACCCCACCCCCGCACCTCTGGTGCACATTATATAGTCAGTTAATTTATTGCCACTTCTTGTTTTGATTGCTTGATACATGCTGTGAATACACTTAATTTTCCTTTTATATATATATATATATATATTTTTTTTTTTAAATCAATATAGGCCAAGTAAATTTCGATTGATCAAGTCAAAATGCCTTTCCAAAATCAATAAATGCTACGTAGTATAACTTACGATTAAAAGAAAACTGCTTCTGAATCAGGGCAAGAAGGGTAAAGATACGGTCTACAGTCAAGTATCCGTGTTTAAATCCAGCTTGATGTTCACCGGTTAGGTTTTCTTCTTCCACATATTCCTGATGTCTTGAGTTGATAATGGTACTAAATACTTTGCTACTAGTATTAGACAATGAGATACCTCGATAGTTGTTTACATTGTTCACATCACCTTTTTTATACAGTGGAAGAGTTACAGATTCACGCCAAGACTCGGGGGGGGGGGGGGGGGAATACCTTATCGAGCAATGCATTGAAGAAATGACAAAAAAAGACTATGATCTGTTCACACGGAACTTTCAAAAACTCCCACATAATTCCGTCAGAACCTGCAGCTTTACCAGACTTTAATATTTTAAGTGCTATCAAAACTTCATCTCTTGAAATAGGATGGTCCATGGACTCATTTTCCACATTTGGCAAATCATAATCATAATTAATTGGCAAATCTTTGTTTAGTAAGGACCCAAAATGTTGGAACCATTCATCTAATGGAATGTTATTTCTGGGTTGTTTTCGTTTCAGAGAAAATTTTTTCATGCAGTCCCAAAAAGCCTTTTGATTATGAACAGATGCTGTGAGTTCTTCGAACATGCTGCTATTAAATTCTCTTTCCTTTTTGACCAACAAATTTTGTGTGTTCACTTCTAGCCCTTACATACACATTTTTTATCTTTCTTATCCAGAGTTCTACGAAATATTCTTAACAATTTATGCACTTTTTCTCTTGTTAAGATTGCATTTGACGCCAAACCATCCCTTTTTATGTTTTGTCAGGTCCACCTTTATAATTCTTTTCATGCATATAGCACATGTTCGTATACAATCATTAAACACACTCAATGATTCATCAATATTTACATCAATTAGCTCTAAGACATTGTTCAGTCTACTGAGAGTTTCAGCTTCACCGAGTTTTTCATAAAAAAACCGGACTGCGGTGTTCATTCCACACAATTTTTTCAATGATTTGAATCTCCTATTACCATTTCTACCAGGCATATTCTGAACAGAAACTGAGAAAGAAGAACGTCAAGAGGACACAGTGGTTGGATTCAATGCAGTCAATAACACACATCGCACATGAATCACATATGGTATCATAAAGGGCATTGAACAAAATGAAATAGTCATTCATGCTACATCCATTTCTCTCCGATATATGTGTAGCGACCTTCCTGGTCGCCATTACATGAACCATTAAGAACTACTAAATCAAAGGCAGTGCACAAATTAATCAATCAATCTACCGTAAGTGTTTGTATGTGCATCTTGAGAACGACGTTTTTAAAATATACAGTGCTGTCTCGGCAATGAGGTGTATCAACGTTAACTGGCCGAGGCGGAGAAACAATTGAAATATGGCTGTTCAGATCACCACAGATCTTTACATAAAACTTCATCCAATGTTAATAATAAATCAGTCAATCTTCAAGTATTGCAATACCTTGATCATAACCAAAATAATATATTGAAACAGAGAACTTTCTGGTGGTATGTACACAATAGGTATAGAACATCACAAGAACACCCAAATAATTGTTTATCAAGAACGAAAGCACACATATTTTTCATATTTAACATCCAAATGATGTACAAATGGACAAAACTTTTTATTTAGCAAATTATAAGCCCCCTGAATATCTCTCTTGAGTAGTAAATTTTACAGAGGATTTACAATAGAATTCAGATTCAGCAAATAAACCAGAATTCCATACTTTCTCAAAAGTCTCCACCAGACAAACAAAATCAAAAGAAGAAACAAAATAACAAAGAATCATCAAACATTAATTTTGAGCATAAACCATTAACATTCGAAGACAGAAAGAATAAAGTTTTAAGGGTAAATGTGGAAGATAAAGTAGAATATGAAACTGGTCCAGAGTATTGTCTTTAGAGGAAAACAGAGGTTTGCACATCATCATTCGAGACAAGGCCCCCTCCCAGCCCCTCCGCGACACCAAATGAGGCATGAGAAACCAAAACACGTGAACAAGAATCTAAACTAGTAACTTGGGAATTCTCCACCGGGAGGAATGGGAGAGTGAGAGCCTGATTTCCACGTGCCCTGCTCGTCGCCACAGAGCAAGTGCATGAGCAAAAGAGGGAAGGCTCAGGTGTCAGCAAAAAACTCTGTGCTCCTCCGAAAACTTCCCCCTTTCATCAGTCATTCTGTCTAATGGGCCGGCCAACACCCTATCTAACTTCTCTCAAAGAGTCGTTAGCATCCAGAGCAAACTTCTTGCCATTAACCAGCAAATGATCGTAGATCATAATTATGTACTTGTTTGCCCTTGCTTCTGGCCTCCCTTAGAAATGAATTCAACTCCCGTCTTACTTCACGGACAGTTGGTGAGAAATCTTCCCCAACAAAGACTCCTTCAGTTTTTGTTTCGCTTTCAGGATTCTGATCTTTTGTCTATAGAAGAACCAAGAGAGAGAGAGAGAGAGAGAGAGAGAAGGGTGGTGTGATCTGAAAGTAAAATTGTGACAGCAAGGATGCAGGAAAATGGGGCTGGATTGTTGAAAAGAAATGGAAACGAGTAAGTTGAAGTCAGGTGAAGAAGTATGAATGAGTGAAAGGAATGGAATGAACTGGCTTGAGAGGATGCCATGGAAAATGATTGGAAAGCAGCAAAGACTGACAGAGGAAGTGAAATGTGGATGGTCCTGTACAGCATTGATCATGGGGTGAACAGGTGTGGGAATGGAAGGTGGGATCTGAACAGGGTGGATACTGAGAGCTGGAATGCTGGGGGAAATGGAGTGGGAAAGAGGAGACAGGTGAGGATGACAATACAGAGTGACTCTGGACAAGGTATCATAGGGGCAGGAAGGAAACGGGACAGACAGAGAAGAACAGCAACTGGAGTAGACGCAAATGTAAGAGGATCCACATGAATTTGGAAAGAACCTGAGGATGGTGGGTAGCGGAACAGTCATGAGAGTGGCAACATGTCAGAGTTGGTGGGAAGGCAATGCAACAGAAGGCAAGTGTATGAAGATTAGGAGCCAGCAAAGAGTGAGATCTGGTTTTGAGTACAAGTCAAACAGAATGAAAGAAAAGTTGCAGGCGTTAAAAAGTGAAGTTAACAATGCAAAAAGAAAATGATAGAAACAGGAAAAATGTGAGAGACTATCTGAATGGATTTAATTCAAGTTGAAGTAGAAACATGGGGAGTGGTGATAAGGCACCAAGTAAGTGGGAAAGAATGGAATGAAGAGTTCACTAGAAAGGTATGACTATGAACACCTGAGATTTGGAAGAGAAAAGGGAAGGATGAAAACTTAAGAACACAGGATGTCTTGCATGTCTGTAACAAGTAGTAAAATGAAAAGACGGCGGTTGGGAAAAGACCAGACATAAACAGGAAATTAAGCACCATTCAGTTTACATTGACAGTCAGTGGCCACAGAAGCAAAATGCAGTGAAAAAAAAGCATGTTGTTTCAGGCAGGAGCTGATGCGGATGCAGAGCTGATATTGCAGTGAGCTGGGAATAAGAAGTGGTGCACCCATCCTCCTCCTCATCCCTAGCTAAATGTTACATAGGAGATGAACGGTGACAGCTTTGAATTCAAGATTCAAAATGGGTCCAAAAAGGTGAAGGTTCGCAAATTTAAGCAAACCTTCGATTACCAGAAGAACAAAATGGAACGGCAGCAGAAAGGTGGGAGGGGAGGTACTGCCATGGAGCTGGCAAATAAGTGGTGCGCCCAGCCACCTGAGTCCCACCTCCATATGGCATACAAAAGGTGTAACGGTGATAAACACACCCCCTCCTCCTCCCAAATGAAAGAAGCGGACTGCTATCTGTATAGTTGGGAACACCGTTTTGCGCATTTTTATGTCATGTTTGTGACTTCTGGAGAATTTAAAATTTGCTGAAAAATCATGTGTCTGTTTTCTGCTGTGTATCATATAAAGCAATAATTTCACTCTGTATGTGTGTTTAGTGGCATTTTGGCTCCTACACTGATAACAAAAAGATGTGAATATATCAAGAAGCAGGCAGAATATATGGGGATAGAAATCTAAGGAAAACCGTCTTGAGCCAAGGGGGTTAAAAAAAAAGTAGTGCTGCATCATGTGAGAATAGTAAGCTTTGTGATTTGGGAAAAGGAACTACTAGAAAAATAAAACATGAGACATTGGGACAAAGGAAAACAGTTTTGTCAAAGGACAGAAGTAGCAAACCGAATGCAAGTAAAAGAAAATGGGAACAAATGATTTGGTATACCAAACATTTGTGGGAAAGTGCCAATTTTGAGAGAAGATTAATTTAAAGACATGAAAGGGATAGTTGAAGGTCGATTGGAATGCTGAAAAAAAAAAAAAAAAAAAAAAAACTGCAGCAAAAAATCGTGAAAGATGAGAAGCAGCAAAGGATGTAAAGCAGAAAAGTGACATAACCACGAGTACAAGAGGAACTGGAATGCATGGGAATGTTAGTAAAAATCAGAGAGAGGTAGAACAGTGGATATGACACATGTTTGGTTCAACATGTCAATGGACAGAAAAACAGCAATACATTGCAAATAACTAGTGACCTCAAGCTCAAAGGGACTTGACAATTAAAACTTGCAGACATTAAACATGGAAGTTAATGTAAAAAGAAAGTTATAGAAAATGGGAATTGTAAAGACCTGAATGGATTCCATTTAAGTTGAGGTGGAAAACACTGGGAGTGGTGATAATGCATAAGAGATCCAACAATGACAGCTTGAATTCAAGATT
>JADBJO010029017.1:0-15000 GCA_016801955.1 Conus betulinus | reverse complement strand
AAGCAGGATTATAGTACACCTTACGGATGTTATAGTACACCTAGTACACCTTACGGATGTTATAGTACACCGTACGGATGTTATAGTGCACCTTACGGATGTTATAGTACACACCGGATGTTATAGTACACCTTACGGATGTTATAGTACACCTTACGGATGTTATAGTACACCTTACGGATTTTCCCACTAAGCTATGATGTTCTACTACAGAGGCCCCCCCCCCCCCCCCCCCCCCCTCAGTCTTGAGACCACGAGACCAGGAGCGACAGTTAGGATGAAGGGTACCAGCTGTGACTCCCTTGCACAAGAGTGGTTCCGAGTGTCGCCCGTTGTGTTAAATGGTGTTTTGGGGTTAAAGTAATAGTCTGGTGGCTTCTCTCTGTCCCCCTGTCTGTCTCAGTCTCTCTGTCTGTGTCTGTCTGTCTATCTGTCTGTCCGTCTGTCTGTCTGTCTGTCTCTCTCTCTCTCTCTCTCTCTCTCTCTCTCTCTCTTTCTCTCTGCCTGTCTCTCTTCTCTCTCTCACTCTCTCGCTCACTCTCTCTCTTTGTCTGCCCATCCATCCCTCCACCACCTTCTCTGTCTGTCTGTCTCTCACGTTGTCCAATTTTCTTATCTCTCCCTCCCCCTTCTCTCTCTCTGTCTATAGCTATCAAAACTATCCGCCTGCTTGTTTGTTGTTTCCGAGTCCAGCACTGCGCCTCAACGATTAAGTGGCAATGGAATACATCAATGAGAAACAAAGGTTTTTCTCTCCCCTTTTCTTCTCATGTTAATTTTTTTTTTTTTTTTTTCGAATCACATTGAAATGTTGAATGGAGTATGTGCGTGTTCCTCTGCTATATAAATGTCAAGTGTGGCACAGTCATGTGTTTACTAGCAGCGCCGGAATGGGTTCCAACCTGTTTCTCACAGAATGATGCCAGACGGGAAGGGAACACCGTGTCAGCACGGATGTTGATCCTCGACCCCCGTGAATCGTTGGCCTTACCTTTAAACGTCTGTGTGTCATTGCTTCCTCCTCTGGTAGTATACTCTTGCCTCTTATCCTTTCAGTTATTTGTTCATTCCTTTCATCTTTCTCCTGGTGCCATGCTAAGTTCTTTTGTTGTGTCTGAATCCACCCCCCCCCCCCCCCCCCCCACACCACACACACACACACCTCTGTTAATCCATTAGCTCGTTACCCTAGATATTTCTTTATCTAAAAGCAACTTTTCCATTTCTAGTCCCCACTGTTTCACTCATTCTTTTCATTTTCTTCACAACATGGGCTGTTACTGTGTGCCCCATCTTCTTTCTGTATTCTGAAGGATCGACAACATGGGCTGTTACTGTGTGCCCCATCTTCTTTCTGTATTCCGAAGATCGACAACATGGGCTGTTACTGTGTGCCCCATCTTCTTTCTGTATTCCGAAGGATCGACAACATGGGCTGTCACTGTGTGCCCCATCTTCTTTCTGTATTCCGAAGGATCGACAACATGGGCTGTTACTGTGTGCCCCATCTTCTTTCTGTATTCTGAAGGATCGACAACATGGGCTGTTACTGTGTGCCCCATCTTCTTTCTGTATTCCGAAGGATCGACAACATGGGCTGTTACTGTGTGCCCATCTTCTTTCTGTATTCTGAAGGATCGACAACATGGGCTGTTACTGTGTGCCCCCCATCTTCTTTCTGTATTCTGAAGGATCGACAACATGGGCTGTTACTGTGTGCCCATCTTCTTTCTGTATTCTGAAGGATCGACAACATGGGGCAGGACCAGGCCACATTGGGACCAAGCAGACGAACTCTCTCTCTCTCTCTCTCTCTCTCTCTCTCTCTCTCTCTCTCTCTCTCTCTCTCTCTCTCTCTCCAGTACTGGAAGACAGCGTGTCGTGTATGTATAAGGGACACAGGACTGTAAGCAGAGGCTTCATTTAGGAACAGCGGTGGTTTCTGTGAAGACGCAGGGGTCCCATTCGGTCCCCAGTCTGTTCCTGGTCTCTTGCACGTCTGCGCTATGAAGTTGGATCTTTTCTCTCGGTTTTTTTTGTCTTCGTTTGTTTTTTTTTATTTCCGGTTGTACAAGGGGGGGGGGGGGGGGGGGGGGGGGGTATCTTTTCTCTCGGTTTCTTTGTCTTCATTGTTTGTTTTTTTTTCCGGTTGAACAGTTTTTTTTTTTTTAATCTTTTCTCTCGTTTCTTTGTCTGCATTGTTTGTTTTTATTTTCCGGTTGTACAGGATTTTTTATCTTTCTCTCTCAGTTTCTTTGTCTTCATTGTTTTTTTTTTATTCCGGTTGTACAAGATTGTTGATCTTTTTCTCTCGGTTTCTTTGTCTTCATTGTTTGTTTTTATTTCCGGTTGTACAGGATTTTTATCTTTTCTCTCGGTTTCTTTGTCTTCATTGTTTGTTTTTTATTTCCGGTTGTACAGGATTTTTACAGGATTTTTTCTTTTCTCTCGGTTTCTTTGTCTTCATTGTTTGTTTTTATTTCCGGTTGTACAGGATGTTTTATCTTTTCTCTCGGTTTCTTATAGTTTCTTATAGTTTAGTATAGATGGTGGGTGGTGCTGTTGATGTTTACATAGATGGGTGTGTCATTAGGTTTCTTGTATGGTTTATATATATATGTTATTGAGGTCAGCGTTATGTCTAGGTAGTAGTGTATTACCTTTTTGTTTGCTTCAACGGTGATTTTTAAGTTTTGGTTTTGGAAGATTTTGCATAGTTCTTTTTTTCTTTTTTTCGATGGTTCTTGGGTTGTTGTTTTTAGCGCGGCAAGGCCGTCGTCTCTGCATAATCCAACTTGCTTTCCGAGTTGTTTTTGGATGTTGGATAGCATGAACAGTCCGACCAGTTCGCATGTTTCGGCACCGTCATACGATCCCATGGTCACATCAAATGTAGTGTTTTTTATTTGTTTGTTTTTTTTTTTTTCCATGTTTCATTTCTGCTGTATAATAAGGTTTTCTTGGTGTGTAGAATGATTTCCATTTCTGACCCTGTTATGTTTGTGTGTTTTTTATTAGCAAACTTCAGAGCTTTAGTAAGGAGTTCTTCATCAATAGATGGGTAGAAGTCTTATGTCAAATGTGATAAATACTGTATTCTTCTGTTTGTTAAGTGTTTTGAACCATTGGATAACTTCATATGATATGAATTTCTTCCAGAGGTTGTAATCGGACTTCCTTTTTAATACCTTATTTCAAACAGATATATATGAAACCGAGCCCAGGAAATAGAGGATTTTACGAACGAAAACGTCTGGCTATAGTGAATAACGTTTGAGAATGGCAAGTGCTTACTACTCCAACTCCCTCCCTGTGTCTGATTGTTTTGACAGGCTGATGTTTTTCTTTTCTCTTGTTTCTTGGATATGTGCACCGTGCTCTTTTTAAAGATAATGTTGGTTTCTGTCCATTTGATCAATGCCTTTTATCTTCTTTTAAAGATAATGTTGGTTTCTGTCCATTGAATCAATGCCTTGTATCTTCTTTTAAAGATAATGTTGGTTTCTGTCCATTGGATCAATGCCTTTTTTTTTTTTTTAAAGATAATGTTTTCTGTTTCTGTCCATTGAATCAATGCTTTTTATCTTCTTTTAAAGATAATGTTGGTTTCTGTCCATTGAATCAATGCCTTTTATTTTCTTTTAAAATAATAATGGTTTTCTGTTCATTGGATCAATGCCTTTTATCTTCTTTTAAGAGATAATGTTTGTTTCTGTCCATTGGATCAACGCCTTTTATCTTTCTTTTAAGATAATGTTGGTTTCTGTCCATTTGGATCAACGCCTTTTATCTTCTTTTAAAGATAATGTTGGTTTCTGTCCATTTGGATCAATGCCTTTTATCTTCTTTTAAGATAATGTTGGTTTCTGTCCATTGGATCAATGTCTTTTATCTTCTTTTCAGTCATTAATTGTTCCCCTACTGAACCAGGAGGTTCGCATTCTACTATTTTAGTCGCTGTCCCTTCCATCTGCGGAAATAAGTACAACCTTTTTTCACGAGTTAGGGCTGAACAGTTACAAAGAAAAATCTCTCTCTCTCTCTCTCTCTCTCTCTCTCTCTCTCTCTCTCTCTCTCTCTCTCTCTCTCTCTCTCTCTCTCTCTCTCTCTCACTCTCTCTCTCTCTCTCTCTGTCTCTCTCTCTCTCTCTGTTCTCTGTCTCTCTCTCTGTCTGTCTGTCTCTCTGAAGTTTCCCACTCAGTCTCTCTCTCTATTCCCCACCACCCACACATTCTTTCATCCGTGTCCTTTCTCTCTGGCTGTAGCCCCAAGCGGCCAACAAGAGGGGGGCTGACAACTTTGCAATGTCTCCAGGTTTTTACCACGAAGGATTAGCGAGAACGCTGCTTCAGTCTGCTGATGGCTTTCACCGAGTTGCCCAGGCTTGCAAGCTTCCTTTTTAAAAGTTGGCACTGGTTCCACCGTCCTAAAAGTCTGTGACCTGAAATGGAGATCTATGACGGTGTGTTTTCTGATAAGGTCCATTGAAGGCTGTTTCGTCTCCGGTTTCTATGAGAAGCACGCAGTCTATTGTTCTGACAGACATTGACGCATACATTTCCTTATGTACAATGAAGTTTGACACACAGATCTCTCCGTGTACTTGCTTGCAACTAGATATTTGAACATCCGTTTATCTCCCTTGATGTGTGCCCTTTAGTGAATGAGTGGGTAGGTTAGTCATCCAGTGAGCACTGATTATTGAGTGGGTAACCGCCTCCCTCCCTCCCTCCCTCCCCCTCCTCTCTCTCTCTCTCTCTCTCTCTCTCTCTCTCTCTCTCTCTCTCTCTCTGTCTCTGTGTGTGTGTGTGTGTGTGTGTGTGTGTGTGTGTTGTGTGTGTGTGTGTGTGTGTGTGTGTGTGTGTGTGTGTGTGTGTGTGTGTGTGTGTGTGTGTGTGTGTGTGTGTGTGTGTGTGTCTGTGCATACGTGTGTGAAGTAGAGAGAGACAGAGAGAGCGAGAGCGATAAGCAATTTACTCATTAACGAGCAAATCCTCAAATATACAAAGGGCGCTAACGTTATTGTACAGTTCTCGTGGAGAGCATTGCGCTGCATGAGAGCACTACTATTGCTTGCAACAACAGGTATCAAGAGAACATTTTTTAAATGCTAAAAGTTTGATTTAAAGCAGTGCCAATTTACATGCATGTTTTTTTTTTTTTTTTATCGTTCCATGTTATCAACAGACAGAGTCTAAATAGCCATGGACTGCATGTAATTTCTTTGGAATAAATCTGACATGAAAATCGTTCACAGCAGGACCCAAAAGAAAATGAATGCTGTTTCACAACGGCCGAACTAAATCTTCATTGTGAACGGTTTCAAAACTAACGTGAGGGAAAGATCATTTTAGAGAGAAAAAAAAATCTTAAAGTACAGAAATGTGTAAAACCGCCAGTGTGGCTGTGAGCAGGTATTTAAGTCTTTACTTGCTCGTATCCAGTCCGTGAGTCCGGAAAAAAGGTCACCATCACTTTGAAATTTGAAGGTCGATTGTTCCCCTCCAGATGGGCTGTATGAAAAACACCATTACTTTGAAATGAACGTGGATTGTTCCCCTCCAGATGGGCTGTATGAAAACACCATCACTTTGAAATGAATGTGGATTGTTCCCTCCAGATGGGCTGTATGAAAACACCATCACTTTGAAATGAAGGTCGATTGTTCCCCTCCAGATGGGCTGTATGAAGATATACGGTTCTTCCTGTCTTGTCTTTTTAGCTTTCTCCTTCTTTTTTATTTCGCATGTCCAAGTTGCCTTGAAAAGTAGCGACTAACTAAACCGGGGTGAAACTGGTTTCTTTTAAAATTTCTATCCTGATCCTAATTTGCTTCAAATCCATCTTCTCGCTTCTTTACATTTCTGTCTCTCTCGGCTCTAGAGTTATTGCCTATTTTCTTTCTATCACTGAGCGATGCATTTTATCGCTGACGGATTTGTTGAGGATTTTTGTATGCGTGTCCCTTATTCATTCACTCATTCCCAACCAGTCAACACTAGTCATTATGTTCCGGCCACTGTGTCTCGTTGGCTCTATGTCCACATCACGATGAAATTGGGGGGGGGGGGGGGGGGGGGGGGGGGGGGGGGGGGGGGGGAGGTAAACTGAACTGGGTCGAAAGAGCAAAATTATTTTTTCATGCCGTATTATTCTCTGTCTCTCTGTCTGTCTGTCCGTTTGTCTGTCTGTATGTCTCTGTCTCTCTGTCTGTCTGTCTGTCTCTCTGTCTCTTTGTCTCTCTCTCTCTCTCTCTCTCTCTCTCCCTCCTCTCCTCTCTCTCTTTTCTCATTCCCCCTCTCTCTCTCCTCCCCCCTTACTCTGTCCCTCTCTCTCTCTCTCTCCCTCCCTCCCTCCCTCCCTCCTCGCTCTCTCTCTCTCTGTTTCTCTCTCTCCCTGACAACACACTCTCTCTCTCTCTCTCTCTCTCTCTCTTTTTCCCTTTCTCCTCCCCCCTCTCTGTCTCCTCGCTTCTTCCCTTCCACACACACACACACACACACACACACACACACACACACACACACACACACACACACACACACACACACACACACGCACACACACACACACACACACTCACATACACACACACACTCACTCTCTCTCTCTCTCTCTCTCTCTCTCTCTCTCTCTCTCTCTCTCCTCTCTCCCCCCCCGCTTTCTCTCTGTGTCCGTTTGTTGTGTCTCTGTCTTCCTCTCTCAGACTGATTGTTTATCTATCTTTCCGTCTCTGTCCCTGTCCCTGTCCCCCCCCCCTCCCCTCTCTCTCTCTCTCCCGTCTCTCTCTCTCTCTCTCTCTCTCTCTCTCTCTCTCTCTCTCTCTCTCTCTCTCTCTGTCTCTCTCTCTCAGTCTCAGTCTCTCTCATCTCTCTCTCTGCTGTATGTCTCTGTTAAATGTCTCTCTCTCTCTCTCTCTCTCTAACGTCAAGGGCTGAAAAAAAGCTCTCTCTGTCTCTCTCTCTCTCTCTCTCTCTCTCTCTCTCTCTCTCTCTCTCTCTCTCTCTCTCTCTCTCTCTCTCTCTCTCTCTCTCTCCCAATTAGCCAGTCTGTCTATCTGTCCGTCTGTCAGTCTACTTTTCTCTCTGTGTATTATCACAAACCTAGATGGCTTATACTGGAGAATGATATCCAACGTTTACTACCAAGTACAAAAGCGAAGGCGGTCTCCATCTATGGATGGCTTCTTTCACAACCGTCAAATTTAATATACATGTTGATTCGTTCATGTTTGAGCATGAGTATTTGTATGTTTGGATATGGATTTTCTAGAAATACTGGATATGGGATTTTCTAGAAATACTATGTTACGCCCTGGAAAATAGTGTGGATCTGCCCGTCACTTCACAAACCATATGTGCCAGGATAGCTTCCTCTATATGTAGGTTTAGTTAGTCGTTTTCTATGCAGATGTTTAGGTCTATTGCTTGGGAAGAGTCCCAGTTAAAAGTCATTGTAGTGTTGACAGATTGGATCTTCAGGATTGGAGTCAGAAGAGGTTTGGTAACCGCCGAGATTAGTAGTTTTAGGGCTATCTTGAACTTGAACTAGACGATGTTTGAGGTCTTTAGGAAGTCCAGCTCATCGATCCGTGTGGGTTATACAGCTAGTATACTAACAACTTTGCATGCGTGGCTTATTGGCAAGGCGGATTGTACTGGTCGGAATTCTTCCAGCAAGCAAGCATATGGAGCCCTTGGAGGCTAAACTAGGTTTAGCAAGGGAGCCCTTGAAGGCTAAACTAGGTTTAGCAAGGGAGCCCTTGAGGCTAAACTAGGTTTAGCAAGGGAGCCCTTGAGGCTAAACTAGGTTTAGCAATGGAGCCCTTGGAGGCTAAACTAGGTTTAGCAAGGGAGCCTTGAAGGCTAAACTAGGTTTAGCAAGGGAGCCCTTGGAGGCTAAACTAGGTTTAGCAAGGGAGCTCTTAAAGGCTAAACTAGGTTTGTGCAGGCTGTGCTATCCTGTACTATGCAGGCAGTGCTATCCTGTGCTATGCAGGCTGTGCTATGCAGGCTGTGCTATCCTGTGCTATGCAGGCTGTGCTACCCTGTGTCGCGCTGGGCTATTCTGCGCTGGGCTTTGATGTGCTAGGTTACTGCATCCTGAGTCGCTACGTCAGGGCGGTCCATATCGTTGAATAATTGATCAACTTTATCCCGTCAAAGTTAGACTATGTGTTAAATGTGGGGTGAGCATCGGAGAGACTTACTTTCGCTGCTGCAAGGCGGAACTATGATCTGCTTTTGGGGTGGGCGACACAGAGATGCTTCATCTACATCGGGATGGGTAACTGGGTTAGATTCGTGTAATCCATCAACCTGAGAGAGCGACATTGAACTGCATTAATGTTGGGTTACCTTCAGTGGTTCTTCGTTCACGTGGGATAGCATCGGTGTTGGTCCTCGACGTGTGGATCTACTGGATGAAGATTGGAACCCTGAAGGGGTGAAGACTGATATCGTGGTGTTTATTATAGACGCTATGCTGGTGAAAAGGAAATGTGTTATTCTAATGTTCCCTGGACAGTTCCAGGAGGAAACTTTGTGAAAGAACTATAAAATCAATTTAGTGACCCAATTTTTTGTAATAAACATTTTATTGCATTTTTTTTAAACAATGACACACACATGAATGACGAAAGAAGCGGGAAAGGGGCACATGAAGTGGGGTAGTGGGGGGAAAAAGGGGAAGGGGGCATATACGAAAAGGGATATCTAAGATTATCATACTCCTGAAAGGAACATTACCATCAATAGTAATAGTAACAGCAATAGCATCTCAATAAATAACAACAATACCTACAACATTGACAAGAACAACATGACTATCCAAGGGGGGGGGGGGGGGGGGGGGGGGGGGGGGGAAAAACATGTGCAAATGGACATGAAGTATGCAAACACTTTTTTACTTTCTCTTACGATAGCTGATTAAACATATGTATATATGTATACACACACACACACACACACACACACACACACACATATATATATATATATATATATAGTATATATATATAGATATATATACACACATATATATATATATATACACACATATATACACATACACACATACATATATATATATATACACACATATATATACACACATACATACACATACCACACATATACATACATACATACATACATACATACATATACATACATACACACACACATACACATACATACACATACATACATATACATACACATGCTTTACACACATATACACACACACAATATACATACATATATATACACACACATGCATATACACACATACATACACACACACAGTTAGGTAGAAAAACAAGCCAAAATAAGTAATACCTCAATGAAAAAAAAAAGAGAGTTTCATACATACACATACATTATACATACACATATCAATTATACAGTGAAAAGTAAAAGGTGTATAAAAGTTCCATTCTATAGTAAACCTAGACACCTTATCATTAATTTTCGCATTATATTGTTCTATCTTGTATCTTTTATTCAGCTGCTTCTGAAAGGTAGTTAAGTTAGGTGGGGATTTTTTCTAATATACATTTGTATATATACTGTTTGGCAAACATTATTATAAATTCAAAAATACTATCTGTATTAGTATGGTTATCCACATTAAAAAGTACCAATTCACGCGAAATCTTTAGATCATAAACATTTTCACATTTTTCATTGAACATTCTTTCCAAAGAGGTCCAAAAAAAAATCTAATGTGTCTACAACTCCAGAAAGAATGTTCAATAGAGTCTCTTGTTTCATTACATAATGAACAGTTTGTTGTGGCAGATACCCCCATTGCACTTAAAACACAACATTTGTTGCAATAATTCTATGAACAATTCTAATCTGTAGCCACTTTAATCTAACATCTTTAGTTTTTATGTATTTTAAGGAACACCTCTTTCCAAGGAACATCAACATTTAATTTTTGTGTCCATTTCAAACAACAATTAGGTCTTAACATTGTCTTGTTAACATTTCATACAGTAATTTTGATCCTTTTGATACCTTATAAATATGTCTTAATGCATTCGGTATGTCCAAAATCTGTTATTGTCTGTATTTCGTTTTATTCCACTTATTCTGATATATTCTTTAATTGCCGATATAATACCATTAAACGTGACAAAATCAATCTTACATCCATGATTTGTTGAAAATTCCTCAAATGTCATAAATTCTCCATTAGTCTTGAGAAAATGTTTTATGGCGTACACTCCTTTTCTTATCAATTTATTATGTTTAATTACTACATTACCAATTTTTACATTTTCGTTATAGAAAATCGGTTCAGAAAGCAATTCATTCCAAGTTTTGGGGTTTTACATTAAAACGAAATAGCTTATATGCTTTCAGTACATGCATCCAAAAGGTGCTTATGTTTTTATGCTTAAAATCAAAAGCTGTTCCATAGTATTCTAGAAACGAAAGAATCGGGCATATTTCTGTTGCTATACATTTCCACTTATGGTTTGTGGTTTTTTAGTTTTTTAATCCATGACAGTTTTCAAAGCACAGATATATTTCCTTATGTCAGGTATGTTTAGGCCCACCCTGTTTCGTTGTTTTGATAGAAGTTTTCCGACTAATTTTATCTTGTTTTCCATTCCAGACAAACTGAAAGCATAGTTTCTGGAGGTTTCCTATGAAGTAGTCTGGTGGATCTGGAGAGTAACATCCATAAGTGTATTAATTTGGACAAAAAACAAGCGATTTCAAAACAGCAGCTACTCTGCCTATTGGGGTAATGGTTCTTTGTGACCAAATCTTTAACAGTATTTTAACTTCCGAAAATTTTTTTCGTTATAGTTAATACTTTCACAATCCTTAAGATCTTGATCTTGAGTGAACCATATACCTAGTATCTTGAATCTAGGAGGATTCCATATCATTTTTAAGTGAGGGGGAGGAGTAAGTTACTTGTGATCTTTTCTTGCTTCCTAACCATACTGCTTGTGTTTTACTACTGTTCATATGCAGTCCTGACACTCTCTACCAAAGCGATCAAGAAGAAATATAGTTTTTTCAAATGAAGTTTTATCTCCTACATTAAATAACTGAGTATCATCGGCAAACTGGGAAATTTTGTGTTCAGTGTCCCCGATATTAATTCCTTTGATCAATTTCTCTTCCTTAATCATTATTGCCAAAATTTTCCGCACAAAGAATAAACAAATATGGGGAAAGTGGGGTCTCCTTGTCTGCATCCTCTTTCTACCTGAAACCACTGGGAAGTATATTTCCATTAACAATAACTGTTGACTTTATATTTTTGTAAAAACGTCTCAATCCATCGACAAATGCTTTCTCCAAAGCCATATCCTCTTAAGATCTTAAACATAAACTTCCAACTTAAAGAATCAAAAGCTTTTTCAAAATCAATGCTTAGAAGTAAACCTGGAATATTCTTTGCATCTAAATAAGTAATTAGATCATATATTAATCTCAAGTTGTTGCCTATGTATCTGTTGGCCATAAAACCAGACTGATCTTCATTTATCAACTGTGGTAAAAACCTTTTTTTATTCTGTTTGAAATGCATGAAGAACCTATCTTATAGACAACATTCAGGAGAGATATAGGGCGCCAGTTTTGAATATAATCTTTCGGTTTATCACCTTTAGGAATACAAGTGATCAATCCTTCCTTTTGTGTGTTGTGGACAGTTCTCCATCCTTGTATGCTTCATTTAAAGCTCTCACTACAAAAGGCCCAATCTGCTTCCAAAAAAAAAACTTAAAGAATTCAGCACTAAATCCATCTGTCCCTGGACTTTTACGTTCTGCATGTTTTTTTTAATGCAAAACCTGCCTCTTCTAAAGTAATTTCGCCTTCTAATAATTGCTCCTCTTCTTCTTTCGATAGTTTAGGAACATTTCTTATAAGGTCTGAGACTTCACATTCTTCTATGTCTCTTTCCTTGTATAAGTTTTCATAAAAACACTTAACTTCCTTCATGATATCTTTCTGGTTTTTCCGTGGAATGTCCATCTTTAGTTACTAATCTTGTCATCTGTTTGCTAATATAATTTTCTTTTTTCAAGATTACAAAAAAATTTTTCGAAACCTTCTCCCCCTCTGCAAATCCATCTGGCTTTTGATCTCAACAATACTCCCTCCATTTTCCTCTCTCTCGTATGACTTCAAGTTCCGTATTCATTTCTTTAAGCGTGATAATTTCATTTTCAGTTATATTTTCTGTATTTTCTAATGTTTCAATATCTTTTATTAGTTTGTTTTCATGGTCTCTCATTTTCTTGTTTTTTCATAGTAGCATAAGCAACTGTTTTTGCACGGATTTTCATCAGCATAAAATCAAGAAAAGTTTGTCGGAGACTTGTAACTGTATTTCTGATTTAGGGACCATCCTTTATTGTTGTTCTGTCATAGTGAGCAGTTGCATATATATTCACTAATAACATCAAAAATTTCTGAATTTATTTCTTCTACGTAGTATTTATCCCTAAGTAAAGAGGAGAGGTTAAATTTCCAAAAAAATTATGAATTTTTTCGGTTTTTGCCAAATTTTAGCGTTAATGTTACCATGGAGTGGTCAGAACGGTATCCTGGAAGAATATCAGTATTTTCAAAGTACCAGAACAAAGTGTCTGATAACAGAAAAAAAATCGAGCCTACTTTGCTTTAAAGGAGTTGATTTTCTCCAGGTATAGCGTCTGCATTCTGGATTGTTTTCCCTCCAAACATCGGATAATCCACATTCTTCAGTCATTTTCTGTAGTTTCTTCTCTAGCTTTAGGATTATTAACCTGTTTATATATTACAACAATCGATATGGGGATCTATCGCAATATTCCAGTCTCCCACTGCAATGATATTATGATTCTTATAACTCTTGATTTTATCTTTTAAACACTCTATAAAACAATGGATCGTCTCTATTCGGACCATAAACATTAACTAAAAGTATTTCCTTTTGCATTATAGAGAAGGATACAATCATGAAATTTTCATTTTCATTGCGGTATATATTTCTTATGTTAAATTCGAAGTTATTTGAAAACAGGACAGCTACTCCTCTTGCATTTGATCGAAAGGACGCAAAAAGAAGCATTCAAATCCCCATTCAGATTTTACATATTTTTCAAATTATTATTGAAATGAGTATCTTGGAGACAATAGATAGAGAATCTTTTTTGTTTTAGATAGTGAAATACATCTCTTCGTTTATACATGTCTCCCAGGCCTGGCAGTTTAATGACAAAAATCGTGATACTATCCATGGTTAGTAATACCTTTCTTTACTAAAAACAGCTGTAAGCACACGAACCAAGTCAAACATGGGATAACGAGTATCCAGGTTTTCACAGTTTGTTTGTAAGCTCAAATAATGAGGAACAATAGCGGAAAAATGTTACTTGATAAAATTCGCTAAGGAGAAAAACAAAAGACACAAATTTCTTTCACAGACATTGCCCATTGTTTTCAAAAACACAGTTTTCGCCATAAAACACACACGAATACATCACAAAAAGGTTTTAAACAATTCTAGAGGGGGAAAAAAAACACACAACAAATCAGAAAATTTCAGGTGCCGGTGATGATCGTTGATTCACGGCAGAAGAAGTGTTTCTATGCGCAGAGTCATGTCATAGCGTTCAGATTTTTCACGAACTTCATATTCATAATATTTACAATTGACAGCAATCGGAAACATTCATTATCTTTAAGCGTTCCATCCATGAATAGATGGTAACTCCCATAAATAGTAGGCTATTTGTCCTGATCGTGCATATTTTTTACCATTTTAAACGTTTTGATATGGAGAACTGAATAGTAAAGATGACATGTTAATACAGCGATGAGTCTTCCTCTAGAAATCAAATAAACATGTACATGGCTAGAAACGGTAACATGTTGACAATAACAAGGAAAACAAGGTTCAATCTCGTTTCCAAAAGCTCATTAAGTGTTTCGGTGACCAGTGACATAAAACACACGAGGAAACATACTCACTCACAAATGCACGCGCTCCTATTACAACTGCGAAAAGGAAACCATGAATGACCCACCACTGACAAACTATGAATGAAGGTAGTTACCATTAAAAGTCAGTCAATAACACACAATCGTACAGTTAACTGCACATTCAACAAATCCCAAGAAACAAAAGCCTGTTGCATTTGAAACATAAACATCGTTACTCCTCCCCCACCCCCCCCCCCACCCCCCCCCCCCCACCACCCCCACCCCACCAGCCCACCCCTCAGTACCATGCACACACATTCCCACCAAGTTTTTGCCTCCTTCGTCCACAACTACCTCAGTCGCCTTTGACACAGCTGTACGCACAGATCCTTACTGCTATCTCCCCCCCCCTCGCACTCCCCCGTGCCCTCACGACCAAACGCACCCGTTTTAGATGTATTTACTACCTTGACTCTGAGCTCCCCGTAGTTTTTTTTTTGCTTTGTCCTTTGATGATGCCTCTAAGCACTCAGATGTGACGTAGTCCCCTCTCCTCTCCACATTCTCCTTTGATCCCTCCCTTCTTTCCTCATCCTTTTACCCCCCCGGACCCCCTCCCCGCCGCATGACCCCCCTCTCCTCCCTCCCCCCTCTCCGATTCCCGCCCCCCTTCGCCACGTCCCCCCGTCACTCGACTCCCCCTTTTCGTGTCGCATGCCCCCCCCGGCGCCTATGCTTCGTCATGTATATTCGCAGTTACCGACGACCCTCATTTTTCCCATGTTGGAAATTGTGAGAACCGACTCCCTGGTCATATCTCCCCTGTCCGCTTTTCCCTTGATACAGCTACCAACGTTAGGTTCCCTCGCTTAGCCGTCGTCTTCAACTGACCCCAGCACACCTCCGTACCCCCCTATCCGTGTATTGTTCCCTTCTTATCCCCTCCTGCCCCCCCCCTCGCCACAATCCACCCCCACCAACCCCAGACCCGTACCTCTCGCGAGACCACCAAAAAAGATTTTCACCCTCCCCTCACCGACTTGTCTGTGTCTCTTTTCCC
>JADBJO010029016.1:0-19490 GCA_016801955.1 Conus betulinus | reverse complement strand
TATATTTAGTCTGCTGTTTCAATGTCTTGGTTGTGGTATGCGGTGGGGCAAACGGGAAAATTCTACTTGTGGAAAAAAAAAAATATATATACTATAGATATGTGGTGTGGTGTGGTGTGTGTGTGTGGGTGTGTGTGTGTGTGTGTACAAGTGGTGTGTGTGTGTGTGTGTGGTGTGTGTGTGTGTGGTGTGTTGGGTGTGTGTGCATTGTTGATTTCCTCTTTTTCTATCGTTTGTTTGGATCTGTTTCTTTTTATTTTATATTCTAGTGTGTTGCACTGTGTGGGACGTATTTGAATAAAAAAAAAAAAAAGAAAACAACAACAACAACAACAACAAAAAAACGTACTGTTTATCTCGATTTTGTTTATCCTTAACACGTAAAATTAGAATGTCATAATGCATGCAGCCTATTTGTTAAAAGGTTTACGTTATGTGTAATCATATTACATTACGGGCGTACATAATACTAAAATTTGCCGACATTCTTTATTTCCACCACTCATCTGAGGTTCTACTGCCATGTGAAAATAGAATCTTTCCCATTGCCACAGTTATTATATCTCGTGTGCCCCACGTATTGTTTTCATGAACAATGGCGAGTTTCCAAGTTATACAGACTTCACAGAAAGCCAGACTATCCCTTATGTCTTTTACAAACATAGGGTCAACGATGTGAAATCCAAACTGACATTCTGAGGATTACATGTGTTCATGGGATGTGAGAGACGCTGAACAAAGACAGACACCCAACCTCAGACAGAACAGTTCAAGACTGAATATGATTTACAAACATTTGCTGATCAAGGGCATGTAGTATTCCGTTGGTAGAAACGTTGGTAATGAGAAGAGAACTGGTAGACGTCAAATAATAAGAAAGCCAGTCTCAGAGAAACTGTTCTTGCAGTGAGAATTTAAAACAGGAGTCTTAAAAAAGTGACGAGATAATGGGTGTTCTAGTGAGTGCCCAGTGTTCTCTGGTGAGTACCACAATGCCTACACACGTTTTTATGGACAGATTATACTGTGATTCTGTGGCTGAAACTTCGTGTTACCCTGTTTTATATGCTGAACTGACTTGTAATCAATGGCTGTCTGCGTTTGTTCTCTCTCTCTCTCTCTCTCTCTCTCTCTCTCCTCTCTCTCTCTCTCTCTCTCTCTCTGTTCTTCCTTTCTCTTCATTCTTGCGCTAAATATGAATATTCCCTGCACGGTCTGCAGTTACTGGGTTTACATGTGCGTTGATAGTGCTGATGCTATCGGTCTTTCTGAAACACACTCTTCATACGCACCATGCCCGTTTTCTTTCTGCCTCCAGTTGGTTCCTTTTTCTCATCATCTCTCTCTTTTTGCCTTATTGTAATCACGTTGCCAGAGGAATAAATACAAACTGGATTGAAGTGGGTTTTACGCTAATTCTTAGCATACTAAAACCTGATGTATGTGGGACAACTGTGATAGTGATATTGTTTTTGCCAACATGATTTTGCCAAACAACCATTTTTTTGTGGGTTCCAATTGTTTAGCTGTTCTTGTAATGTTCTATGTTTTGTTTGTTTTTATTCTTCTTTGTTGAAGGATGCTTTATGTTTGGATGAGAAGTATACATCTATTTGCTTGACTTTGTCCATTTCCATTGGTGTATTATGTATTGTGCGCGTTTCTCGCGCTCTTGTTTCTACTCAGACATTCTCTGTGTTTCTTCATATTGATTTGTGTTTCAAACAAGCAACAATTCTGACACAAGTCTTACACATCTTTGGTCTACAATGTTGCAGCAGTATCATCAGCAAAGACTTTTTTTCAGTTGGATGTGAAAATCTACTTTCGAATGTGTCGTTCTATATGTCTATGTCTGTGATGTTTGCTTTTTTTTTATTTAGGTGGCTAGAAGCTCAACTACTAAATGGAAGGGGTAGGAGCTTAGTTGACATCCTTGTCGTATTTTCTTTCAATAAGAAACCACGTTGATAGCCATACTTCATTGCTAATGCAGCTTCCTGTACGTCTTGATATTGCAGATACTAGCTTAAAAATATGAACAAACGATAACACATATCGGCCTTGCCCATTTCATTTCTTTTAAGAAAGAATCGCCATTGTCTGTGCTTGGACCCAAGAGAATGAAGAGTTTATCAAAATATGTCTTGGAAAACGATGCTTTTTCAAGAGTGGCAATCTATGGACAATCCCAGACCTACACCAAACCTACCGAATTATCAAACAGTACACAGCTGATAAAGCAGATGAATGCCATCCATTAGTAATGGAGGAAGTGGTTCAGCCTCTCGTTTATCAATGAGTTCCATTGTCCATGTTCCTCGGAGACCCAGGGTGCAAACACCTACATCCTTCATCCTTGTCTGGTTTGGAAAAGCCTTTAGTCAAACAATTCTGGAAGCTCAGCCAGGATGTATGGCACTCCTACAGAAATTTCCAAGGCAGTTCAGCTGGTGGTACTCAAAGCCCTCTTGATCCTCAGGACATGGGAAGAAGAAGAGAGACCCAAAGACTTCGGGGATGAAGGAAATGTGTTTATGTGTCGAAACAAAGGCAGTTCAACTGGTTTGGGTTGGACAAAGATGGCACGTGTCTTCAACATTTGTCTCATCAACAACATCTCAGAGGAGATCTTACCTGAGGCACACAGTGTGGTGTTCGTCCTGGCCTATGTAAAATGCCCATGATTTTTTTTTGCCATGCAAGATTACATGAGAAACGCCTGGGGCAAAACCCAGCCCTCTTCACTGCAATCATAGATCTCACTAAGCAAGCTATGGATGATTATCAACAATTTATTTTTTGTAAGCAATGAAAACTTGCGTCAATAACAGGTGAAGATGATAAGTTTAATTGATTTTGATTCGTTTCTTCATGTTGTCATTTTTGTATTTTCCAAGCATATGTTATGTTGTTTAGCATATGATCATATTGATGACAATGATGATGATGATGACAAGGGGAAGAAGAAGAAGAAGAAGAAGAAGAAGAAGAAGAAGAAGAAGAAGAAGAAGAAGAAGAAGAAAAGAAAGAAAAAAGAACTAATTGTGAAGAAGGGGAAACAAAAGAAGTGTTAGGTGTTTTTGTCGTCAGAGCATTAAACGCAAGTTTTACAAAAGGAAAACTGTCATGTGCACAAAGAGAGGGAACCATTGCATGTGTTCCAAAGGGTAATAAACCTAGGCAGTACATTAAAAACTGGAGACCTATTTCTCTGTTAAATGCAGTCTACAAGATAGGACCTTCTTGCATTGCAAATAGAATAAAAACTGTGTTGCCGAAAATCATAAACGAAGATCAACCTGGATTTATCAGAAATAGATACAGAGAATATAAGACTGATATTTGACACCATTTCGTATTTAGACGAGAATAATCTGCCCGGGCTGTTCTTGAATATAGACTTCGAAAAAGCCTTGATTCGATTTCTTTGGAATTCATGTCTAAAGTCCTTAAAGCGTTCGGCTTCCAAAAGACATTTGTAGATGGATAAAACACTTTCTATAAAAATATTAAGTCTTGCGTTATTGTTCACGGACAGGTTTCAGATTGGGTCAATATTAAAACAGGCTGTTGACAAGGAGACCCAATTTCTCCTTATTTATTTATGATTTGTGTTGAAATATTAGCCAACATGATTAGGGAAAAACCAAGATATTCGGGGAATTAGAATAAATGAAACTGAATGTAAGTTGTCTCAGTATGCCGATGACACAGAGTTCCTACTTGCAGGGGATAGAAAATCGTTTAAAACTTGTATTGACATTCTTTTTATGTTTGACAGCATCTCGGGTCTTCATATGAATTTGAGTGAAACGAGCGCAGTTGGGTTAGGAAGCTTTAAAAAAATAGTGAAAAATCGCTATATGGAGCACTCAGGCCTTTAGACTAGTCATTGCTTATGCCACATGTTTTAGCAGCTTAAACTTATACCTACCAATACATGGTAACATCTGTCAAAATGATGACTGAGTATTCTATTGTAACTCTTCAATTGTTTGTCATTATTTGATTAAAAAAAATTGTTAAGATGGTTAATGAAAATCATCTAACAGTGTAACGTTTAACTAGTACATAGTGCTATCTGTTAAGATGATCACTGAGTGCTAAAATCTGACAGGGTGACTTCAAGCAATTTCGCAACTGAAATAAAACGAGAATTTCGTCCATGCAACAAGAACTCTGATTGCTTTGAACTGTTCACATTTGGAATAAATTGTCGTTGGTAGGCAATTGTTATGTAAAACTTTACCTTGCAGTTAGCGCAGCATATTTTCTAAAATTGTATTTCTCAGCAGTACTCATTGTATTTCTCAGCAGTACTCATACCCTTCAAATATCAATGTGTTACAAGAAAAAAAGAAAGGTCGTGGGAGGACGGGGAGAAGGGGGTACAGTGGCCCATAGGATATAAACTGGCCTGTGCCAATCTATACTGTGGATAGGAAGTGGCAAAGGCTGCTTTATATCTGGAGTGCACTCTGGTCTCGGCCTTTGTACAAGCAGCGCATTGTCAGAGCACAACTGCTAGTACACCACACATTAACACATTAACAAACCAGACACTTTATATCAAACGCCAAAACACTCAAATTAGGAAGAACATGTCCATTCATTAAAGAACATACAGACTATGCATGGTGTGTAAGAGACTGGTTTACCTTAAAAAAAAAGAAAGAAAATAAAGAAAAAGAGTTTGTAGTGAACACTGTTTTTTTCCGCGCTTTTCTGGTCTTTTTTTCTTTTATTAAAAAAAAAATCACCGCCTTTGGCGCTCCATTGGTATGATAACTGATGCCACTCAAAAAAAAAAAAACAAACAAACAAACAAAAACTCTGGTCTGGGCCAGTTTAGATGGGGAGTATATTCTGTAGCAGGCCACTTTATATGGAGGCCTATTCTAGACGTAGTAGAGTCTGGCTGGCTACACCAGTCTGTGTGTGAGGTGGTTGTGTGGATAAATGAGCTTTTTGAGGCGGGGGGCTATAGGCATGATGACGAAGGGACGACATTTGTTTTTCCAATCAAGCTTGATTCAGTTGCAGGTAAATATTATTTTTTGTTTTCATTTCTTTCTTTTGTGTTGTTTTTGTTGGTGTTTCTTTTCAAGCATGTTGCTTATAGTACCTTGATGATGGTGATGATGTTGATGATGATGATGATGATGATGATGGTCATCATATTGATAATGAGCAGGAGGAGGAGAAGAAGAAGAAGAAGAAGAAGAAGAAGAAGAAGAAAGAAGAAGAAGAAGAAGAAGAAGAAGAAAGGAAGAAAGCTAGAAGGAAGGAAGGAAGAAAGGAAGGAAGGAAGGAAGAAGAAAAAAAGAAGAAGAAGAAGAAGAAGAAGATGATGATGATGATGATGATGATGATGATGATGATGATGAAGAAATCTGAAAGGAACACGAAAATATTGAGGAAAAAATACAACACACAGAAATATAGATTTAGAATTGAAAAAATATAACTCATATCTAACAATGAACCACATGGATTTCCAGACAAAATGGCTTGCATATGAGCTCCTCGTCTTTGATGATTAACTGTTTTTTTTGTCAATGTGAATGAATATAATGCATATATGATAACTAAGCAGTAGACTAACATAATATGTCTGCTCCCTTGATGATGACAGTCTATGAGGCTCGTATATGTTACAAGGCGTTTCTTTTTTCCAAGGTTGCTATCATTGAGACAATGTGTTCTGTGAAAATAGTGTATCTTCATTTGACAGAGAGAGAGAGAGAGAGAGAGAGAGAGAGGAGAGAGAGAGAGAGAGAGAGAGAGAGAAAGAGAGAGAGAGGGGGAGAGGGAACATGGAGAAACAACAAGATGACAAACAGACAGACAAATAGAAAGACAGAGAGAAAGAAATGAAGATAACAAGAAATACAGAGAGAGAGAGAGAGAGAGAGAGAGAGAGAGAGAGAGAGAGAGAGAGAGAGAGAGAGAGTAGAAGATGCATGCAGACAATGAGAATACAATAGAATATTACATTGTTTTTAGCTAGCCAACCATACAGATTGTAATGATCAGGTCTACAGATACAACCGAATAGAATGCTACATGTGATGAAGCCTGCTTCAGTAGACCATTACTCCTCTTCCTCCTCCTCCTCCTCGTCCTCCTCCTCCTACTCTTGTATATTCACTACTACTACTACTACTACTACTACTACTACTACTACTACTGGCTACTGCTCCTCTTCCTCGTCCTCCTCCTCCTGCTCCTTCCTCTTCTCCTCCTCCTCTTACTACTACCATTACTTCTACTACTGCAGATGCAGCTTCTCCGCCTGCTGTTACTACAACTCCTACTATTACTACTATCACTGGTACTGCCACTGCTGCTGCTGCTACTACTACTACTACTACTACTACTACTACTACTACTACTACTACTACTACTACTACTACTGCCGCTGCTGTTGCTGTTACAAGTACTAATACTGTTATTACTACTGCTGCTGCTGCTGCTGCTGCTGCTACTACTACTACTACTACTACTACTACTACTACTACTACTACTATCACTGCTACCGCTGCTTCTGCTGCTGTTACTACTATTACTACAACCACTAATACTGCTTTTACTACTGCTGCTACTACCACCCCCGGTGTAGGCAATAGCGACAGTAATAACGTGAGTGACGAAGAAAGTTAAACAAACAAACAAAACAAAAACAACACACTCCGTGTTTCACGTGCAGGGTGACTCAGGCGGACCTCTGATGTGCCAGTGGGGAGGTATGAACCAGCTCACAGGCATCGTCTCTTACGGGGCTGGGTGCGGGCAGCAAGCCAACCCCGGAGTGTACGCCCGTGTGTGTCTAGCTATTTGGACTGGTTTGTTGAAGTTGCGAATGGAGTCCACGACAACCGAGACTAGGACCTATAACTATCACCACCAAGACAACGTTGACGTCTAAACGACCCTGGCTGAGAGACCGCAGCGTACCAAGCTCTTGAAGCTGTTTGGATTTTTGATGGTCCTGGCATTGCACTGAAGCAGGGTTCGCTGACAAAGACTGGCTCTGGCAGGTGGTTTGAAATGGATGTTGATCGTAAAGACATGGCATTGAAATACAATCTGAATTTGGTATCCTTTATTTCATTCCTGTTCTCGTCATAAGAGATTGATAATATAATTCAATGAAAAGTGAAGCAGCTGATTGTGTTTTTCTTTCTTCATGTGTTTGTTTTGCTTCCCATGTTCACTCATTCGTTCTTTGTTTTGCTTTGTTTTGTTTTGTTTTCAACAGGAGTTTGCCCCGACATACCTCTTTGTGTTCAGGTGGGCTGTAAGCAATATACTCTCTCTCTCTCTCTCTCTCTCTCTCTCTCTCTCTCTCTCTCTCTCTCACTCTCTCTCTCTCTCTCTCTCTCTCTCTCTCTCTCTCTTATTGAACTTTTTTTTTTTACATTTTCCGTGCACAATCGAAAATGACAATATAGGAGATTGTACAAACAAAGGCAAAGAAAAAAAAATTATTGAATGGAAAGGGCACTACAAGTAATCATCTAGACAGAAATGAACTGTAGCTTGAATACTAGATGGACAAGAATCTGTAGTTACATTGTAGTATTCCTGGTGACAGGCATCAATATTTATGTCTCATACACATTACAACTATGGCAAAAAAAAAAAAAAAAAAAAAAGTAACGGCACGATGGGTTTGCTAGCTCGTTGCTTTATCACAGCTTTTTTTTCCGTTCCGTGCAAGACACACTTAGTGAAAGGGCTGAAAAAAAAAAAGGCTTACACATTTCTGATTAAACATTTTTGTGTTGTAGTCCAAGAAGAGGCATGTATCAAACTTGCGTACTAGTTAACCGGGGAAAATAAATTCCCAGAAAGTGATGACGTCACTTTTGCACAATTGTGTGTGTTGTCATTGTTTGAATATCACCTGACCACTTGTGTACAAACTAACATCTGTGCGGAGCACGAAAGTGGCGTCAGGGTCTGCAAGCTGGAGCACTGGCGGTCTGGATATAGCGTCCTGCAGCTCCCTGAAAGCCTTCACGTGTTCCTCCTTCCAATCCAGATTCTCGGGTTTTCGAGCAGAGGTTTTGTCGGTAAGGGGCTTTGCTGTCTCTGCAAAGTGGGGCACAATTTCTCTGTAATATCTGACCAGGCCCAGGAATGAATGGAGCTCCTTCTTAGTCTTGGGTGGCTGAGCGTCCTCGATTCTTCGTACCATGTCGGGCTCTGGCAGAAGGTACCCCTTGCCCACAACATGACCCAAGAACGGTACCTCTAACTCCCCTATCCTGCACTTGGTAGGGCGTGTGGCGAGTTGCACTTCTCGAAGACGATGGAAGAGTTTCCTTAGCAAGCGCAGATGTTCCTCCCATGTCATAGTTGCCAAAAGAAGATCATCGATGAAGTTATGAGCTTCATTTCCAGTGGCTGTAACATGAGCCACATGATACGGCTAAACACTGCACCTGCAGTCAAGTCCAAATGGCATAACCTTGAACTGAAATTGACCCTCTGGCGTAGTAAATGCGGTTTTCTCCTTGTCAGCTGGATCCATTGGTATCTGCCAGTAGCCTTTCGCCAAGTCAAGTTTGCTGAAGTACTGGGCTTGGCCAACTGAGCGAAGATCTTTCCCATGTCTGGCATTGGCTCTGCATCGAACTTGAGGATTCGATTCAACCTTCGGAAGTCCATGCAAAACCTCATCCAGCCATCAGGTTTCTGACCAGTAGGATAGGCGAGGAGTGAGGGGAACTACAACGTTCGATGACGTCCATTTGCAACATGTCCTGAATTTCAGCCTTGATGGCAGTGGACTGCGACAGGGGTAGTGGGTACTGTTTTACTCGAATGGGTTCCTGTTGAGTGAGAACCAGAGCACAATTTCCCAGGTTGCAACGTAGTGGTACGTCAGTCAAAATATCGGCATACTCTTGGCACAACATTCTTCCTGCAGGTTGATGCTCCTCAAGTAGGTCTTGCGCGACCTGGACGTCTTTCCATGTTTCACTGGGCTGAGTCACCACACATGGGATGTCGAAGCTCAAGGGCAGAGTTTCACTACTACTTTCTATTACCACAGGCGTAAATCCAGCATTGCATGACTCCCTTCTTTCATACCTCATGAGGAGGTTGGCATGTATGAGTTTCTCTTTCCCTTTGACGAGGACAACATAGTCCCAGTCCCCAACTCTCCTCAAGATTCTGAAAGGTCCCTGCCAGGACAACTGCAGTTTATTGTGGTGCAGGGTAAAAGAAGTAGCACTTCACCGTCTGGTTCAAACCATCTTTGCCTGGCCTTCTGGTCATAGTACTGTTTATATCGTTTCTGAGCATGGACCAGATTTTGGTGTGCTAGTTTGCATGTAGCTGCAATCCTCTCCTTCAGATCCAGCATATACTCAGCTTGAGTCCACAGCTCTTGATTGGCCTGCTCCTGGGTCCACTGCTGACGTAGCACTACCATGGGGCCTTTCACAGTTCTCCCGTAGAGTAGATCGAAGGGAGAGAATCCCATACTCTCTTGGGGCACTTCTCTGTAGGCAAATAAAACACCGGGCAGGAATCTGTCCTAATCACGGGGTTGTTCTTGAGCCAGTTTCTTAATCATCTGCTTGAGGGTCCCATTGAAGTGCTACACTAGCCCGTATGCCTGTGCATGGTTCAGAGTAGTTGTCTCCCTGTTGATTTGCAGCAAACGGTACACTTCATCCATCACATCAGATAGAAACTGAGTTCCTTGATCTGATAGGACACTCCCTGGCACACCTGTCCTTGTCCACATTTCCCATAGTGCTTCAGCTACGGTTGCGGCATCTATTTCCTTGAGGGGCGTGGCCTCAGGATACCGAGTGGCGTAGTCGACCATAACCAGTACGAAGCGGCGTCCATGGTCTGACGTTGGAACAATGGGGCTGATAAGGTCCACACCGACCTTCTCGAAGGGAATTCCTACCAAAGGAACTGTGCCTAGAGGCACCTTGGTATGCCATCCCTTTGTCGTGGTTCTCTGGCATATGTCACAGGTTCAACAGTATCTTCCTGACATCATGGGTCATCCCAGGCCAGTAGAGGGCTTGCTGAATCCGCTCCAGAGTGCGTCTTGTTCCCAGGTGCCTGGCCATGGGTGGGTCATGCCCCAGACGCAACACTGTCTGTCAAAGCGCTTCTGGTATGACCAGTTGGGTGACCGTAGTGGTGGCTGAAGAGAACTGCCAGTATAGAAGTCCCTTTTGCTGGACAAACTTGACCTTTCAATTAGGTCGCCCTCGAGTAGACTTTCCCACGAGTTGTCTTATCTTGTTCAGCATGGGGTCTTTACTTTGTAGTCCCTTGATCGCTGAAGGTTCTCGGCTGACCTGGTCGTGTGAAGGCACGGGCTTTAACAAGGGCTTTAGGACCCTCTTTTTTCTCTCTCTGCCTGTGCCCGAGTGGTGGCGGCAACGAACACCTCTGGAGGTAACTCAGTAGATATGGAGAAGCTCCTACCATCCTTCAGGTAGACTGTGTTCCCTATGAGGAGGGAGTATGCTGGTTGCTTTAAAGCCACTGAACATATTTTCCCCTTGAAGTAGGGCGTCGAGAGGTCTACAAGCACCGTTGATCAAGTGGCAGTGAACGACGACTCGGTCCCCGTGACTTCACAGGTATTTCCACGAGGAGCATCCTTAGGTACTAACTCTCGTCGACAAAAATACTGCCATGGCGCCCATGTCCCTGATGGCCTCGACAACGTTTCCTGCTACTACTGACAGGAAGGTAGGGCAGGCTGGTGTAGTCATTTCCACCTCCCCATATGCCACTTTAACTTGTGTTGTAGGTTTTTTTTTCTTTTGCGGTCTGGGCAGTCACGTGCCAGATGCCAATGCGACCACATACAAAACACTGTCAGCTCTGCGCCTGGTTTGTCCCTCTTCCCCTAGGGTTCTGGTGGTCCACATTTGCTGGAGACGAAGACTGTCCGGTGGCAGATGAATCCCCACCATGTGGTTTCCTGGTACTTGCTGAGGAATGGTAATAATATCGTTGTGCATCGGCATAGGCCTCAGCTATCCTCAATGCCTCTGCATAACTCTGTGGTTGGGCCTCACCCAACTTGCAGCGTAGGTCAGGCGAAACCGAATTCATGAGCTGCTCCAATAAAATACATTGTTTCAAACTCCAACCCTGACGTTTCCACCTAATAATCGAGGGATCGACGAAGTCGCTCGCCAAATTGGTAGACCGTCTCATCAGGCAGCTTCTTCATGGAGCGAAATTGCCTCCTGTAGCTCTCTGGGGTCATGTGGAGTCTAGTTCTCAAAGCAGCGTTCAGTTCGTCATATGTAGCTCCTGGTGGAATATCTACGAAGGCCTCCTTAGCTTTACCTGTGAGATTGTTCACTAGATATAGAGCCTTTCTTTCATTGCTTAACTTATAAGCTTGTGCCACAGCTTCAAAATGATCAATATAAGTGTCAATAGACTCCTTATCATTGTATTTGGGCATTTGGATCAGGTATTATTTTTGGTTGATTCTAAATCTGTTTTAGACGCACTACAGTCTTATAATCTAAAAGTAAGAGGTGATATTATTGCAGAAATTAGTCATACAATCCATTATTTGTCATTGCGCGGAACTAGTATCTCATTCTCTTGGGTTCCATCACATTGTAATATTTTTGGTAATGAATGGGCGGACAGAACAGCTAAAAAGGGTGCAATGAACACTAAAAATTTCTGTACATGTTAAAATTCCTTTATCTTTATCTGAAAGTTATTCCTTAATAACGAAAATTTGTTGGAATCATGTGAAGGAACTATTAGGAGGTTCCTATGTAAATTCACAGAAAAAGAGGAATATTTTCAAAGTCAAACATATACATTCCTGCAATGGTGAGTTCATGTGTGAAAACCGAACACTGTCATCCCTGGTCTACAGATTCAGACTGAATGCTCTCAGATGCAAATTCAACAGTCATGTTAAGTGCGTCTGCGGTGAGGAAATAACACCTGTCCATGTTATTCTACACTGTCAGCATTTGAAATCATTTTTACCCACTTCGATTTGTGATTCAACGGTTTCAGATTCATCTTTTAAGAATATTTTATTGAACGATTTGCTTATGCTAGATGTTGTTAAAGGCTTAAAACGGAGCCCAGTTGGCTCACTGATTTAATGTTTACAAATGTTTTGAGTATGTTATTGTTGTCACTGATTTAATGTTTACAAATGTTTTGAGTATGTTATTGTTATATTAAGATTTCATTTTTGAAGGGAAATGGTAGGGAGGTTCAGAGATAGGAAGACGGGAGTTTTGTTGATTTTTTTTTTTTTTTTTTTTTTTTTTTTTTTTTTTTTTTTTTTTCGTCTAATATCACAGCATTGTGAAAAGACGTTAAAGAGAAGAACGAACGAACACACACACACACACACACACACACACACACACACACACACTTCTGTTTGACTGTCTCTGTCTCTCTCTCTGTCTGCCTCTGTATGTCTATGTCTGTCTGTCTGTCTGACTGTCGCTCTCTCTCTCTCTCTCTCTCTCTCTCTCTCTCTCTCTCTCTCTCTCAGAACATTTATTCGTTGAGCCTTGCTTGATGTCCTGAAGGAGGGTAAGATCTGGTTCTGTATACACTCTTAAAACTCCTTCCTCCCCAAACCGTTGACTTTTTATTTAAAGAAACTGACCGACCTCGCCCCATCTAGACAAAACGATCCCTTACTGACGGTGACAGCTACAACAATGACGTCAATGATGACGCTGACGACGCAAATGAAATGAAATAAACCAAAAGTCCGTGGTTCACGTGCAGGGTGACTCGGGAGGGCCTTTCGTGTGTGAGAGTGCCAAGGTTACCAACAGCAAACAGGCATCGTCTCTTATGGGATTGGGTGCGCGCGGGAAGGCTATCCTGGGTGTACACCCGTGTGTCCAGCTATTATGACTGGGTCTTTGACGTTGTGTATGGAGGAGGAGAGACATCAGGAGGAGGAGAGGAGGGGGGGGGAACGTCCCAGCATGGACATCAACATGTATGTCGATCTCAATCTGGGCAACAACCAGATTCAGAGCTATTATTATCACCACCAAGAAGCCATTGATGTCTAAACGAACTCAGCTAAGAAACCCCAGAGTACCAAGATACGAAGGCTGTTGAATATTGATGTCGTTGCATTTGGCTAAAGCAGCAATGCTGATAAAGATTTGATCTGATACAGTTATTGCATTGAAAGATGAGCCAAATACAGTATCCCTAGAAACGTTCATGTCTTCATGATCAGCTTGTGTGGAGAAAATGTGGAACTTGTTTTTACCTTGTATATTTTTAGTCTGCCTGTTTCCATTGTTTGGTTGTGGTGCGGTGCGGGCAACGGAAAATTCTACTTGTGAAAAAAAAAAAAAAATATATATATATATATGTGTGTGTGTGTGTGTGTGTGTGTGTGTGTGTGTGTGTGTGTGTACAAGTGTGTGTGTGTGTGTGTGTGTGTGTGTGTGTGTGTGTGTGTGTGTGTGTGTGCATAAAGAAAACAAAGACAAATATGTAAAGTTTTGATAATGCACCAGACTTACCCCATGTCTCTCTCTCTCTCTCTCTCTCTCTCTCTCTCTCTCTCTCTCTCTCTCTCTCTCTCCCACGTGGAGAGGCTGTAACCGTGCCTTAATAATGTGTAGAATAGTATTGTAGCTGTGTTTAATATATGTTGATTTCCTCTTTTTCTATCGTTTGTTTGGATCTGTTTTTTTATTTTATATATTCTAGTGTGTTGCACTGTGTGGACGTATTTGAATAAAAAAAAAAAGGAAAACAACAACAACAACAACAAAAAAAAAAACGTACTGTTTATCTCGATTTTGTTTATCCTTAACACGTAAAATTAGAATGTCATAATGCATGCAGCCTATTTTGTTAAAAGGTTTACGTTATGTGTAATCATATTACATTACGGGCGTACATAATACTAAAATTTGCCGACATTCTTTATTTCCACCACTCATCTGAGGTTCTACTGCCATGTGAAATAGAATCTTTCCCATTGCCACAGTTATTATATCTCGTGTGCCCACGTATTGTTTTCATGAACAATGGCGAGTTTCCAAGTTATACAGACTTCACAGAAAGCCAGACTATCCCTTATGTCTTTTACAAAAACATAGGGTCAACGATGTGAAATCCAAACTGACATTCTGAGGATTACATGTGTTCATGGGATGTGAGAGACGCTGAACAAAGACAGACACCCAACCTCAGACAGAACAGTTCAAGACTGAATATGATTTACAAACATTTGCTGATCAAGGGCATGTAGTATTCCGTTGGTAATGAGAAGAGACTGGTAGACGTCAAATAATAAGAAAGCCAGTCTCAGAGAAACTGTTCTTGCAGTGTGAGAATTTAAAACAGGAGTCTTAAAAAAGTGACGAGATAATGGTGTTCTAGTGAGTGCCCAGTGTTCTGTGTGAGTACCACAATGCCTACACGTGTTTTTTATGGACAGATTATACTGTGATTCTGTGGCTGAAACTTCGTGTTACCCTGTTTTATATGCTGAACTGACTTGTAATCAATGGCTGTCTGCGTTGTTCTCTCTCTCTCTCTCTCTCTCTCTCTCTCTCTCTCTCTCTCTCTCTCTCTCTCTCTCTTCCTTTCTCTTCATTCTTGCGCTAAATATGAATATTCCCTGCACGGTCTGCAGTTACTGGGTTTACATGTGCGTTGATAGTGCTGATGCTATCGGTCTTTCTGAAACACACTCTTCATACGCACCATGCCCGTTTTCTTTCTGCCTCCAGTTGGTTCCTTTTTCTCATCATCTCTCTTTTTGCCTTATTGTAATCACGTTGCCAGAGGAATAAATACAAACTGGATTGAAGTGGTTTTACGCTAATTCTTAGCATACTAAAACCTGATGTATGTGGGACAACTGTGATAGTGATATTGTTTTTGCCAACATGATTTTGCCAAACAACCATTTTTTTGTGGGTTCCAATTGTTTAGCTGTTCTTGTAATGTTCTATGTTTTGTTTGTTTTTATTCTTCTTTGTTGAAGGATGCTTTATGTTTGGATGAGAAGTATACATCTATTTGCTTGACTTTGTCCATTTCCATTGGTGTATTATGTATTGTGCGCGTTTCTCGCGCTCTTGTTTCTACTCAGACATTCTCTGTTTTCTTCATATTGATTTGTGTTTCAAACAAGCAACAATTCTGACACAAGTCTTACACATCTTTGGTCTACAATGTTGCAGCAGTATCATCAGCAAAGAAAGACTTTTTTCAGTTGGATGTGAAAATCTACTTTCGAATGTGTCGTTCTATATGTCTATGTCTGTGATGTTTGCTTTTTTTTTATTTAGGTGGCTAGAAGCTCAACTACTAAATGGAAGGGGTAGGAGCTTAGTTGACATCCTTGTCGTATTTTCTTTCAATAAGAAACCACGTTGATAGCCATACTTCATTGCTAATGCAGCTTCCTGTACGTCTTGATATTGCAGATACTAGCTTAAAAATATGAACAAACGATAACACATATCGGCCTTGCCCATTTCATTTCTTTTAAGAAAGAATCGCCATTGTCTGTGCTTGGACCCAAGAGAATGAAGAGTTTATCAAATATGTCTTGGAAAACGATGCTTTTTCAAGAGTGGCAATCTATGGACAATCCCAGACCTACACCAAACCTACCGAATTATCAAACAGTACACAGCTGATAAAGCAGATGAATGCCATCCATTAGTAATGGAGGAAGTGGTTCAGCCTCTCGTTTATCAATGAGTTCCATTGTCCATGTTCCTCGGAGACCCAGGGTGCAAACACCTACATCCTTCATCCTTGTCTTGGTTTGGAAAAGCCTTTAGTCAAACAATTCTGGAAGCTCAGCCAGGATGTATGGCACTCCTACAGAAATTTCCAAGGCAGTTCAGCTGGTGGTACTCAAAGCCCCTCTTGATCCTCAGGACATGGGAAGAAGAAGAGAGAGACCCAAAGACTTCGGGGATGAAGGAAATGTGTTTATGTGTCGAAACTAAGGCAGTTCAACTGGTTTGGGTTGGACAAAGATGGCACGTGTCTTCAACATTTGTCTCATCAACAACATCTCAGAGGAGATCTTACCTGAGGCACACAGTGTGGTGTTCGTCCTGGCCTATGTAAAATGCCCATGATTTTTTTTTGCCATGCAAGATTACATGAGAAACGCCTGGGGCAAAACCCAGCCCTCTTCACTGCAATCATAGATCTCACTAAGCAAGCTATGGATGATTATCAACAATTTATTTTTTGTAAGCAATGAAACTTGCGTCAATAACAGGTGAAGATGATAAGTTTAATTGATTTTGATTCGTTTCTTCATGTTGTCATTTTTGTATTTTCCAAGCATATGTTATGTTGTTTAGCATATGATCATATGATGACAATGATGATGATGATGACAAGGGGAAGAAGAAGAAGAAGAAGAAGAAGAAGAAGAAGAAGAAGAAGAAGAAGAAGAAGAGAAGAAGAAGAAGAAGAAGAAGAAAAAAAGAACTAATAATGTGAAGAAGGGGAAACAAAAGAAGTGTTAGGTGTTTTTGTCGTCAGAGCATTAAACGCAAGTTTTACAAAAGGAAAAACTGTCATGTGCACAAAGAGAGGGAACCATTGCATGTGTTTCCAAAGGGTAATAAACCTAGGCAGTACATTAAAAACTGGAGACCTATTTCTCTGTTAAATGCAGTCTACAAGATAGGACCTTCTTGCATTGCAAATAGAATAAAAACTGTGTTGCCGAAAATCATAAACGAAGATCAACCTGGATTTATCAGAAATAGATACAGAGAATATAAGACTGATATTTGACACCATTTCGTATTTAGACGAGAATAATCTGCCCGGGCTGTTCTTGAATATAGACTTCGAAAAAGCCTTTGATTCGATTTCTTTGGAATTCATGTCTAAAGTCCTTAAGCGTTCGGCTTCCAAAAGACATTTGTAGATGGATAAACACTTTCTATAAAAATATTAAGTCTTGCGTTATTGTTCACGGACAGGTTTCAGATTGGGTCAATATTAAAACAGCTGTTGACAAGGAGACCCAATTTCTCCTTATTTATTTATGATTTGTGTTGAAATATTAGCCAACATGATTAGGGAAAACCAAGATATATTCGGGGAATTAGAATAAATGAAACTGAATGTAAGTTGTCTCAGTATGCCGATGACACAGAGTTCCTACTTGCAGGGGATAGAAAATCGTTTAAAACTTGTATTGACATTCTTTTTATGTTTGACAGCATCTCGGGTCTTCATATGAATTTGAGTGAAACGAGCGCAGTTGGGTTAGGAAGCTTTAAAAAAATAGTGAAAATCGCTATATGGAGCACTCAGGCCTTTAGACTAGTCATTGCTTATGCCACATGTTTTAGCAGCTTAACTTTATACCTACCAATACATGGTAACATCTGTCAAAATGATGACTGAGTATTCTATTGTAACTCTTCAATTGTTTGTCATTATTTGATTAAAAAAAATTGTTAAGATGGTTAATGAAAATCATCTAACAGTGTAACGTTTAACTAGTACATAGTGCTATCTGTTAAGATGATCACTGAGTGCTAAAATCTGACAGGGTGACTTCAAGCAATTTCGCAACTGAAATAAAACGAGAATTTCGTCCATGCAACAAGAACTCTGATTGCTTTGAACTGTTCACATTTGGAATAAATTGTCGTTGGTAGGCAATTGTTATGTAAAACTTTACCTTGCAGTTAGCGCAGCATATTTTCTAAAATTGTATTTCTCAGCAGTACTCATTGTATTTCTCAGCAGTACTCATACCCTTCAAATATCAATGTGTTACAAGAAAAAAAGAAAGGTCGTGGGAGGACGGGGAGAAGGGGGTACAGTGGCCCATAGGATATAAACTGGCCTGTGCCAATCTATACTGTGGATAGGAAGTGGCAAAGGCTGCTTTATATCTGGAGTGCACTCTGGTCTCGGCCTTTGTACAAGCAGCGCATTGTCAGAGCACAACTGCTAGTACACCACACATTAACACATTAACAAACCCAGACACTTTATATCAAACGCCAAAACACTCAAATTAGGAAGAACATGTCCATTCATTAAAGAACATACAGACTATGCATGGTGTGTAAGAGACTGGTTTACCTTAAAAAAAAAGAAAGAAAATAAAGAAAAAGAGTTTGTAGTGAACACTGTTTTTTTCCGCGCTTTTCTGGTCTTTTTTTCTTTTATTAAAAAAAAAATCACCGCGTGCCTCTCATTGGTATTAGGAACTTGAACTCTTATTGCTAACTTTATTTCTGGAGTGCACTCTGGTCTCGGCCTTTGTACAAGCAGCGCATTGTCAGAGCACAACTGCTAGTACACACCACACATTAACACATTAACAAACCCAGACACTTTATATCAAACGCCAAAACACTCAAATTAGAAGAACATGTCCCTTCATTAAAGAACATACGAGACTATGCATGGTGTGTAGAGACTGGTTTTACGTTAAAAAAACAAAGAAAAAATAAAGAAAAAGAGTTTGTAGGAACACTGTTTTTTTCGCGCTTTTGGTGTTTTTTTTCTTTTATTAAAAAAAAATCACCGCCTTTGGCGCTCCATTGGTATGATAACTGATGCCACTCAAAAAAAACAAACAAACAAACAAACAAAAACTCTGGTCTGGGCCAGTTTAGATGGGAGTATATCTTGTAGCAGGCCACTTTTATATTGGAGGCCTATTCTAGACGTAGTATAGTCTGGCTGGCTACACCAGTCTGTGTGTGAGGTGGTTGTGTGGATAAATGAGCTTTTTGAGGCGGGTGGCTATAGGCATGATGACGAAGGGACGACCTTTTCTTTTTCCAATCAAGCTTGATTCAGTTGCAGGTAATGCTATTTTTTTTTTTCATTTCTTTCTTTTGTGTTGTTTTTGTTGGTGTTTCTTTTCAAGCATGTTTGCTTATAGTACCTTGATGATGGTGATGAAAGATGATGAATGATGATGAGATGATGATGGATGGTCATCATATTGATAAGGAGCAAGGATAGAAGAAGAAGAAGAAGAAACGAAGAAGAAGAAACAAGAAGAAGAAGAACGAAGGAAGGAAGAAATGAAGGAAGGAAGAGAAGACAAAAGATGAAGACGAAGAAGAAGAAGATGATGATGATGATGATGATGATGATGATGATGATGATGAAGAAATCTGAAAGGAACACGAAAATCTTGAGGAAAAAATACACACCCACACAGAAATATAGATTTAGAATTGAAAAATAAAACTCATATCTAACAATGAACCACATGGATTTCCAACAAAATGGCTTGCATAGAGTAGCCTCCTCGTCTTTGATGATTAACTGGTTTTTTTTTGTCAATGTGAATGAATATAATGCAATATATGATAACTAAGCACTAGACTAACATAATATGTCTGCTCCCTTGATGATGACAGTCTATGAGGCTCGTATATGTTACTCAAGGCGTTTCTTTTTTTTTTTCCAAGGTTGCTATCATTGAG
>JADBJO010029015.1:0-19491 GCA_016801955.1 Conus betulinus | reverse complement strand
TCGCTACATTTATTTAAGACTGTGTGAGAAGACTGACTGCAATCCAGGGAATATTCTCCTGTGCATTTGTTGTCTGTTTGTTTGTGCATCTGTGCAACTGCTGTTTCTCAGAGATGTTCTAAAACACATTCCCACTGACAGCTCCATCTACACTGCTGGAGTTGACTCTGCCTTGTCCTGGACTGTTGAAAAATTGGTCTCTAAATCAAAAAGTAAAGATGTCCTCATTTGTTGGGACTCCCTTTCTGCTTAGGATGCCATTACGGCCGTAAACCTCCAGCATCCGCATCTGCCAAAGTTATTCGAGCTGTACACTTCTCTGAAATCAGGAGTAGATATAACATAGTTTTTGCTTGGGTTCTCAGCCATGCGGGCATTCGAGGCAACGAAGTGGTTGAACTTGCCAAAGAGTGCCACGAAGAAAGTGTTGAGTGTATATCCCTCAAACCCCCACCGGTCTGAAAAAAAAAAACCCAGGCTTATATTAAAAGACATCTGGCAAGAGGAATGGAATTTGCAGGTGGACAACAATTTAAATCCGTCCAAACCTGAACGAGTTCTACCATGCTCCCAAGGTGGCCGAAATCCTTTTGTGCCACTTGCATACAGGCCACTCTTTTACACCCATTCGTATCTTTTAAGAGGTGAAGAAGTTCCGAGGTGCGTTCCATGTCAAGTACCACTGATAGTGAGTCATTCTTTTAGTGTTGGGACTTGCATGATGTATGATGTGAGACATAAACACTTCACAGCAGACTCAGTGTAAACCTTGTTCAGAGATATCCCACCTGATGTGATCTTTGAATTTCTGAAAGACGATTAGCATTTTTCATCTGATCTAAGATTATATGGAGGAAAAAATTTAACAGAAATTTCCGTTTTTTTAAGGTGTGTTTAAAAGCGTTGTGTGACAATGAGGGTTGTTGTGTTGTTGTTTATAATGACTTGTGAGTTGACTTCAATGCGCTGACGGCCCTGATATGACCTTTCAGCGGTCAGCTGAGCTATGAGCAATATTACCTTACCGTACCTGAACAAGGCATATACAGACGTGACAATTCAACAAACAAAAATGGCAAAGAACAGTCCTCCCATGATAGCCGTGTTAGAAAGTGTCTGAAGGCTGATTGTAAAGAGATAAAACAGAAGCAGTGAGGGAAGGGGTGGGGTGGGGGGTACGGAACTACACACACCTAGGTACGAGGCCTCTGCAAGGCAGTGAGGGAAGGGGGTGGGGTACGGAACTATACACAATCGGTGCAAGGCCTCCCCAAGATTCCTGATAATATCTTGTTTGTTTGTACAGCCGGGTCCTGATGTTCAAATGATCAAAAACTTAAGAACAGCAGAAGCTGCTGAAGCAAGGAGGACGAAAGGGGACCACAGTCAGGAGATGAACGCACTGCCTTAATCGACGATGGACTATGCCATTGTTACAATACGGCAGACACGTGTCCAAGGACCACAGAGATGGAATTGGGGGTGCCCCATCTCATTGGCCAATTTCAACCCAGTTATCGGGAGTGGATTTACCATACGCCAGACGATGGCGACGGAAGCCTGCTACATCCCCATGGTGCAACATGACTATCAATGCGATAAGGTCCATGTGCTGGCCCTGTGGGGGATAGACAGAGAATCTGACTTGATAGAGTACATCAAGTCTGTGCCCGGTCTATAGACACCCTAGACAGTGCTGGCAACACTGTTTTGAGTTAGCATGTGTCGCCCGGCACCCCTCATACACAGCAATCTGTATCATCCTTGAAATGTCGTCAGAGAGGAGGCCGTCAATGCCCGGAATAACGATGGGTTGACGGCTCTCCATTTTGCTGCCCTCAACAATCAGCGAGAGATAGTTGAGCACCTGTTACATCACAAAGCCGACGTAAACGCAGCAGAGTGGAGGTGGAAGGAAAGTACTACGGTCTCACCCCAGTGTGATGAGTGTTATTGCCTGCGTTAGTGACAACGTCAATCGTTGCCTGGATGTTCTTTTGCGTCACAATCCGGATCTGAGAGTAGAAACTGTAGTGGCATCCCAGAGTAGTGATGCAAATCTGTGTTTTTGAGGGAGAGTGTGATTGTGGAGGCTGTAGTTCGTATCCACTTGTTTCCGTCTGCAAGGTTCTGCCAACCAGTAAAGTCAACAAGTGGCAGTGGCGAGTCAAAGGGTCATGCTGCCGTTCATGCCACCAAAAAATGATCGGTCCGATGTCTCGGAATGCTGCTCAACAAATTCGAAGAGATGAACCAACTTGATGCAATTCTGAAAGAAACCAACAGGTAGTGGCGTCATTGACTCTGTTGGTGTTGCAGCAGATCTTCACTGCTTTGGTGCCATGGTGTTCTGCTCACAAAGATATTTCCATTGTGAACCAAGCTTCTGCACTTCCCGGAGGGGAAAAGAAAACAACTGGACCCCTCTACACCTTTTATTGTCTAAACACCGCTTGTTCGAGAATGATTACTACTGTTTACAGTGCTCAAATTATATTGGAAAGCGATGAGAGGTATTAGTTGTCAGACTATTAAATGTCTTTTTGCACTGCCGTGCGGTCAATGTGGAGGCAAGGACAGATGACGAGGAGACAGACAACTTATGATGGCTGCCCGAAACGGTCATGACTATATTTTGGAGAAGCTGCTAGAAAAGGGGGGCAAATCCGGTGGGCCGTCAGTCGCTCAGGCAAAACGCCTGCAATTTTTGCTATGGAACAAGAGCCTTCCATTTGTCTTAAGGTCCTCAGGATCTGTTTAAGACAGGTCTGAGTCATGAAATCTACAAAGAATCTCTTTGCTGAATCAGCAATCTTGAAAGAGGTTTGTGAGAAGAGAGGACACTCGGATCTTGGACTTGTTCATCGAACGGGTGCCATCAGTGATTCAATCGGGTGGCCATGTTGAATGCCAGCACAAAGGTAGCAAAGGTAGCCAGCCAGCAGAGCAAGAAAAGCAGGCCAAGTTTGTCCAAGCACTGGCTGAGGCAAATCCTTGGTCCTTGAAACAGTGTGCCCTCATGTACGTGTCAGCTAGGGCTGGGTTAGGATCACCAAAGAGACGTGCCAGGCCTGAAGAACGATAAGTTGGTGAGATGATGGGACGACGAGAAGGCTGCCTCCGAACCAGGATGATGATTGCCAGGCAATGTTGAGAGTCGGAACATTGCCGATGAGCAGGACTGTAGAACTGTTTGGATGTATGGCCCTTCTGATGACAGCAGCTAGATTTTTACTGAACAACAGTATTGCCTGGCAAGAGTGTACAAAGTGGTTCATGGCATGCTCCAAGACACTTGTGGAATGGCGTTTGCTCGATAATGCAAAATCAGCGACAAACAGGAGGCTAGACGCATGTTGTTGGAAGAACACCCAACCTCTTCCAGTTTGAAAACATTGCAAACGCAGTAGATTGACCCTTTTCAGGAGAAACAAGCCTACCGAAAAAAAAAAAAATTAATGAAGATGCTGGAGTTATTATATCTTTTGTCCTTTGTATTGTTCGTTATATGTCCTACATGCATTTTGATTAGAGTGTGTGTAGTTTTTGTACTTGCGTGTAGTTCCTTTTCTTATTTCGAGTTGCAAAGTGGGGTGGGTGACGGCAGGCGGAAATCTACACAAGTTTGAAAAAGAGCGTGCTTGGGAAAACGATGTTGATGGGAAGTGATTCTGTTGTGGGCGTTGATGTGGAAAATGATGTTCAGTCTGGGGGGTTTTTCAAACACGTTTTTAAAGGTGAGAAGAAAGGCAATGGGCCACTGATAATATCTGTGGAAAATTGTGAAGGTGTGCAGCTGTCGTGCTTCTCAGCTCTCCTATGTGTACAGTCGTTTTATTTACCTGGTCATTAGAGCGAATGTATAAATCTTGTGCTTTATGGAAAATAACAACTGTATGTCCTGTTCCCAAAAACACTCTGTATGTCAACCAACCCAAGCTGTTTAACCATGAGCTGTAAAATGACCGAACAGTGGCCCTCCACATTGGTTGCAATGAAAATGTCTTGAAAGAATTGTCCTCTGTTCTGTTTTAAAAGAATACTACACAGTACAAGACCCGCTTCAGTTCGCCATACCAACAGAACAGAATCACAGATGATGCCACCCTCACACTTCTCCATCATGCTTTTTCACACCTCGAAAAACTCGCCTCCTTGTTGTACGGCATTCTCTTTATTGATTTGGCTCATCAGCATTAAACACCATACAACCACATCTGCGATGGCAAAGAAACTCATTAACATAAAGTGTGTATGTAACAAGCTCTCATTCTTTGGATAATTGATTTTCTTACACAGAGGACACAGTCTGTCGTATCAAAGTGTTGTTTCGTCTTCCAGAGTCATTTCAACTGCGACGAAAGAAATGTGATTGATTTTAGAAAGAATCCAAAAGCTGTACCACCACTTTTTATCAAAGGTGCTGAAGTAGAACGTGTTGAATCATACAAATATTTAGGAACTTTTATAGATAATAAGCTGAATTTAAAATCCCATGTTGAGTATGTCCACAAAAAAATGTCAAACCAGATTATATTGTCTTCGCAAGCTGCGATCATTTCATGTGAATACTGACATTCTTCGGACATTTTATTCATGCTTCTTGGAATCTGTTTTAACTTTCTCATTTATGTGTTGGTATGGTGGGTTGACTGTGAAGAGCAGAAATGTGCTTGAGAAAGTGGTGAACGTGGGAGGAAAAATCGTTGGTGAGAGACAAAAAAGTCTGAGTGAGCTGTACAGGTGCCGTGTTGTTGTTGTAAAGCGAAGAAGATTGCGTGTGACCAGACCCACGTTCTTGCAAATCAGTATGACCTTCTTCAGTCAGGACGAAGATATCGATCGGTTAAATGCAGAAGTGTCAGATTTAAACAAAGTTTTATTCCCCTGTCCATTGATTTTATGAACCGAGGAGATGTTTAATTGAAATCCAAATTCCTCTATATGAATGTATGTCATATGTGAGAAAATGGGGTAATGTGGCTAAATTATTGTTTATTTGCTGTGAATGTGTGTGACCACAATTAATTTCTCAAATGAGATAATAAACCTAGACAAATGAATCAAAGGTCAAAAACACGACGGCATTTCGACCTCTTAGGTCTTCTTCAGGCAAGAAATTCAACACTCAGGACAACGACAATGAATTAGTAATTACTTATCTTTATCCAGTTTGGCGCAAGATGGGCCGTAGAATGAAAACAAGGCTGTCGGGAGGGAGACAGTGTGTGGAGTCAAGGTAGTAATGATGATAATAATACTCGTAGGGAATGATAATAATGAGGAGGAGGAGGAGGAGGAGGAGGATCAAACTTGTTGAAAAAATAAATAACGAGCCAGGATTACTACCACTTTGGTGATAATATGGCAACAGCAGTTGCAGTATGGAAAGAAAGAAGAGGAGTTAGAGGAGCCTAGTTGCCGTGGGAACTGTTGGTGGCGATGATGATGGTGATGACAATGGTATGGATGGGGACATGATATGACAATAGTGTTAATAATAAATATAGTAAAGCTAAGAACAGTCACTAACAAGAATGGTAATAATAGTACTGATAAGAAGAGTTTCAGACAAAAACACTATTCAAAAATGATAACAATAATTGTAATAATAGTACTAATATAATACTAACGGGAAGGACGCCGAAGGGTAACTGACGAAATGCGGTTTTCGTTCAGCACCCATCTTGCGCCGAATTGGATTTGTAATAAATGATTGCTTGCTCATTTTTCGTTATCCCGAGTGGTTGAGTGTCTCATTTGAAGAAGATGGTAATGTGGTCGAAACCATATAGCCATCATGTTTGTATCACGATGGTTTGTGTACGTTTGTCTACGTTTTTTTTGGCTGTGCGCCTCCCCAGATGTTGTGTGTGAGTAAATTTCAAATTTCGTCGATTGGTGTTTGTGCATTATGTTCAATTGCAGTGTGCATGAGTGACCCGGAAAATGTGATGTTGATTTTTGAATAGTCCGACTGCTAGACCTGTACAACAATGCTGAAGCATTCTTTATCTTCTATTGTACACGTCTGTTGATGTTGAAAAACTATATTTGTCATTGCTGTTATGAACTTTTCCTGATGCATAATTTAAAACAAACAAAAGCAAAGGCAAATTAAGGTGGCCCCACAAGATGTAAGAGATATTCTCCTGTGTGTGAAATAGTGTGAGATGTGCGAGATGTACAAACAAAGAAATCAAGGTTAGATTTTTAAGGTGAGGTGACTGCTGGGCTGAAGTGAAACAACTTTCAAAAGGAGTTGAAAGTGAATCCCCACATTAAACAGGGACAAAATCAAATTACAAGACAAAACACGAAAGCGTTTCAAACTCGTAGGTCTTATTCAGGAAAGATGGGACAGCATTCAGGGTCAATGAAAACAAAGAAATGAGCAATCACTTATCGTGTATTCTTTCACGAACGTTGGATAATGTGTTTTGTGTGTGTGTGCATGGGTGTCAGTATCGTACCCTGTTTTTAGAGGCATTTGGTTACTTATTGTAGTGTTATCTTCGTATTTGTTTCATTTATGTTTTCTTTAACCGTAATGCATTTGTGAGTGCTTAGGGCTTATGATGTATGAAAAGCGGCCATAATCATTATTATTATTTGCTGATGTGTTTACAGGATTTGCTCATTAGTTTTACTGTAACAAACCCCAAAACGTCTCCTTCTTTTCACCTTCAAATGTACAAAATACATGTAAGTTTATCTGTAAACAGTCAAGAGGAAAAGTTAGAAGATAAGATGATGATTTCTTTCTTTTTTTTCAAACCAAAATACTGTCAACAAGATAGACATGTTTTGACTTGGGAAATTCAAAACTGGCTTGCAGACGTTTCTTTGAATGGGGGTGGAGGATGGGATATAGTTTTCCCACATTTAGCACATTGATCACTGCGGTTTGTTAATGTACGGATGAAACTAAACCATTTTGTCATGTCAGGCAAAGTACTTAAGCCCAAAGAGCAAGATACTGTGTGCTGTTGTTTTTTTTTTTGCTGTCCAGACACTATGTCTCGTGCTCCGCCCCAAACCATATTGTGGGTTACAAAAAAAAAGCAGTATGCACATATTTGTACTGGTACATATCTTTCATTTGTGGCTGTTCTCTCTTTGTTATTTTTATCAGGTGTAGAGGAAGTCTATTAACGTTACTTCGATCTGTCCTGAAACAACATAAAATTACCCAATAGAATCATGTTGCCTTGGAATCTTCTCAGTGATGATTCCAGCACATTTTATTATATGAGCACACTGCTTTTTCTTCTTCATGTTTCGGTGTGCTTGATCACACAACAACCTGCTACCTTTCCGCAACCAGGGTAATAAACAGATTGGCCAGCAATGTTTGACCAACACACGGTGGCATCAAATCTTTCTTGACTTAAAAAAAAAACATTTGCTTACTGTATGGTTGCTTCAATGGGCATTATGAAAGATCCATTTCTTTCCAGCAGTGTTAACAGACAAACACAGCCCGCCAGTGTTCAGTGTGCAAGGTGTGAATCTTGAAGAAGGCTGGCCACACATAGGATCAGCCTCTGCATAGTTTTTATGTCTCAATATCTGTAGTTTTTGCAAAATGGCATCATAATTGCTGAACTTAATTATGTAATAATGTTTACTGTCATTTAAACACCAGCTAGTTAAGATGGTATTTTTGTAAAGTTTTTTACTATCAGAATACACCCTGTGCGGATTTTGAGAAAATTATGTTAAGATGGTGGTAGAACTGAATGTGTGTGTGTGTGTGTGTGGTGTGTGGTGTGTGTGTGTGTGTGTGTGGTGTGGTGTGTGTGTGTGGTGTTTCCGACACACACTTTGTCTCTCTGTCTGTATGTCTGTCCTCCTAGTGACATCTTTTAGTGGTGCTGTTCTTGATAGGTGGGTTGGTTGGTTGATTGCTTTTCTTACCGTGTTGTAATTGATTGTGTCATTCCCTTTCAAACGGGCCAATGGCTTTATGGAGTAAAGACGTGAAACTGAAGAACTGAAGTCTCTCTTCTCTCTATCTCTCTCCCTCTTCTCCATGTGTCTGTCTTCCTCCCCCATCCCCACCCCACACACACCATTCCCTCTTACCTACCACGGTCTCTTTCTCTGTCTCCCTCTCTCTCGCCCCCTCTCTCATAACTGATTTGTGTACTATATGTTAATATTTTGTTCAAGAGATCGCCCCATAGAAATAATCATGTGCGTCAAAGGAGCCGTGCCCTTGATAACTCGAGATGGTGTCTTTCCATGAGCAAGATGACGTTTTGCAGCACTAGTTATCAAGTCTCAGTGTGCATTTTGTGTTAAGCGGACTTCAAAGAAAAAGTCACCATCAACCATCTGTCATCTGAATTGTACACTTACTTACATTACCAGACACACACACACACATGCGTGCACTCGCGAACAACACACACACACACACACACACACACACACACACACACACACACACACACTTATACATATTAACAGTGAAGCCGCTTGTAATGAAGTCGGATGTAGCACATTCGGATATAACGAAGCGAAAAGGTGTTTGGGCAAAAAATCCTTCTTTACATGATGCAATGTAGTCGTATGTAACGAAATGCCGCAGTTTGCTGTTAATTTTTTTTCCCTTGCTAAGAAGGTTCTTTGAAAACGAGACATTTACAGTGCATTGAATAGAAGTCGAACCACAGTACATAATGCATTCAAACAAACCGTAAATGAAAAGGAAATGGAACAGAAAGACGAAATATTCTAAAGTAAAAAATTTGACATCGAGACAATATTTAATGTCTCTAATCTACTAAGAACCAGGGTACTTTTTTTGACCCTCCTTTCCCTAACACATACACATTCGATTTACCAACATCATCATCGTCATACACTCTGTACGCTTGCGCTCGATCCCACCCCCATCCCCCCCCCTAATTCATACAGAGGCACACAAATCTGTTTCTCTGTAACTGTCGGTGCTCTCCTGGCCTTTGCAGTTGTTCGTGTTAGTTCATTTGCCACTACACATTGTGGCTGCATACCTTTGATACACCAGCCGACAGAAATTGACGCCCACAGTCCCGTCCGCAGTAGATTTTGTTAACAGCCCACGTAACATCTAATGTAATGCAGTAACGTACAATACAAGCGGATCAAAATTTTTCAGGGAACCAGTCCCGGTCCTTAGTTTAAGAGTGGATTATTATGCAAGCACATTTTGCATTGAATTTTCTCCTTGTCTCATTTCTTACAGTAGGTGAACATATCTTCTACATTCTTCATGCTATTTAGTGGTCTGAGAAACCCAGACACGATGGGCTTTGCCTTACCTTGATGCCGAATACCTTGCCTACGGGGACATCTGTACACAAACTTTCGCCTTGTCATACAAGAAAGGCACTCATCGATCTCCTGACATTTCATAAGTCCCAACGAGTATAAGACCAGCGTTTAACGAAAGTCTGTCGACATTGTACCGCGAAATGGGCTTGAGAAAGTGGTGAACGTGGCCCACCCCGGGAGGAAAAAATCGTTGGTGAGAGACTAAAACAAGTATGAATGGAGAGTATATAGGTGCCGGTGTAGTTGTAAAGCGAAGAAGATACGTGTGCCCAGACCACGTCCTTGCAAATGAGTATGACCTTCTTCAGTCAGGACGAAGATATCGACTCGGTTAAATGCAGAAGTGTCAGATTTAAACAAAAGTTTTATCCCCTGTCCATTGGATTTCTTGAACGAGAAGAGTTATATGAATCCAAATTCCCTCTATATGAATGTATGTCATATGTGAGAAAAATGGGTAATGTGGACCTAAAATATGGTTTATTTGCTTGTGATGTGGGTGACCACAATTAATTTCTCAATATGAGATAAATAAGTTTACTTGACTTGAATTGAATTTTATGATAACTTTTAATTCACATCCAAAATGAGGAACATGAGTACCAAAATTCATAAAGTAGTGAAATGCCGTATCTTTTGGTCTCGTTGCAAAAAAATTGACATACAATTCACCTGTGTGGTACGCGCAATTGCGTTTAGTCCTGGAATTTGTCACGATGATTTGTTAATTCTCATTATGCAAACCATCTTAGTCTAATTTTATGGAATTCTCGCTGTGTGTTGAAAAATTGGCAGTCTCCTTTGTTGTTCCTAGTGTGTGGGGGGGGCGCGGGCGGGGATTTACCCCTCGTTCGTCCCCCGTTGCACATTTGCCTGATGGTCGTTTCGGGCTACAATATCACCTTTGTAACAAGATTTTTTGAGCCTGTTAGCTGTTTTCAATAATCGTTCTATAGTTTTTGTTGTTTCACTACAGGGTTGATTCGCTGGACCTGTACGGTATTTTCCCCATGTACGTTTTCCTTGCGCTCTGGATCCTAAAAATACTAGCGGACGCTGCAACTGATTGTACGTATCGATGAACTCGTTCATATTTTGTTTTAAAGCCAGGACCGTCGTCCTTGTAGCAAGATCTTTGCATGTAGTAGTGACATTTTTATCAGCCCACAGTCGTTGGAAAATCAGTGTTTTGTTAGTATTTAATATTGTCATGGAAAAATATGGGTTCCATTACAGATACGTGCTGGGACTGGATATTGCAGCCATATTTACGAGAAAACTGGAGAGGCATCAAACACATCTTCCAAACGTATTTAATATTTGCCCTTTTAAACATTTGGGGCCAAACTTTCTGGCCACTGAAGCTATCGGGGACCAGGTCCAGTCTTTAATATTTTGCGCCATTTAAATGTGAGGGCCTGTTCGAAGCAATTACCCGAGCCCAAGTTAATTTTAGAGAACAAAATAGGCTTTACATAAGGATTATGATTCTCCCTTCATCTACAGGGTAGATCGCTATGCTTCCTTTATTGATCCCTTGTTTATCCCATACAAAACATCAGTGCTCATTCTGAAGTGTTGAATCATGAGCGTCGGGAGGGTTAGGAAGTAAGACCACAAGTAACAAGTTTGGCCAAGACCCAGTCTTTTAAAACGGCCCACTTACCTAATGGTTGTGCTGAACTTTGGAACCAAATGTGAATAGCTTTTTTACTTCATAAAATTTATTTTTATCTAGTTGTGCACAAAGTGAACGACTGCAGGCGGAAATCTAAACAAACCTTTAAATAAATGTCAGCGAACCGCCAGAGAAGAAACGTGGACAAACGAGTCACAAGACACAACCACAACGCGTTTCAACCGCTTAGGTCGTTCTTCAGGTGCAACAAACATGAAACAATAACCGAAAACCTGCACTTAGCTTTGATCGTTCTGTGTTCAGCGCCAAAAAAGAAGGCGTTGATGAAAACCAATGAATATCGTTTATTTTTTTATTCGGCATACCTGCAACGTCATGGATAAACCATGGTCCAAGGATTTGAATTCTAGGAGGGTTCCATTCCATGTTTGAAATGGTATACCCCAACCTACATTATTATTCTTTTATCCTAGCCAGACATTATTGTTTTGCCATGGTCCGTTTAAGCCCAGAATATTGTGAAAATCTGAAAGACTTGACTAAGTTGCTCATACGATTTTGATCCCCTTCCAGAAAGAAGGATGTATCATCGGCAAACTGACTAATTTTTACCTCTGAACCTGCATCTATTTATGCCTTCTATACATCACTAGTTTGTCTTATTTTACACGCTAACACCTCAGCACAAAGAACAACAAAGAGATATGGTGATATGAGGATTCTCCTTGTCGACATCCACGCTGAATTGTGCAAAATTCTTCCAGAGGACTTACCGTTAACGATTATGATGAAGTAATATTTGATAGAAAGCAGATCCCCACGACAAATGTCTTCCTCCCAACCACGAATGTTTTAGTACATTCTGGGTTTGTATAACACCAATTCTACAGAGTCAAAGGGCTGTTCGAAATCTCATTGAAACCCAGCAATTCCCGGTAATGTTTGGTCGTCCAAATATGTGGGACTCCAATCAAAATCAAACGAAGATATTATCCCCCCTGTCTATCTCTCACTTTATAAACCTGTTGGTCGCTCATGTATCAGATTGGTAAAGAAGTTTGTTATCATATTTGCAATACATCAGCACTGACCTATTTGTTATGCAACGTTAAAGTATGGACGCCAATTTTTAAGGGACTCTTCTCGGGTTTCTCGCCTTGGGGAAGACATATATGAACCCTCTTTTTGCGTTATGGCATCTCTTTTTTTTTCTAAACCTCATTTACATGACTGATAACAAAACCTTATTTGTCTCCAAAAGGCCTTATAAAAAATCTACGGGTCATGCCCTCTGTTCTGGGCCTTTTTCCATTACTCAGAGTATTTAAAGCGATTTAGGCTGGAAAAAGGTCTGGAATTTGTTTGGTCACATCTGTGGGGAACACTGAGCGATTGAAGTTTCCTCTAGAGTAATTGCCCTCGAGAGATTCAGATTGAATTTCACTAATTTTGGGAGAGTGGTAACATAGCTTGTGACTGACAGTGAGTCGTTTCCTCCTTTTATACAGGTGGCTATAGAATTCTTTTGTTTCTTTTATATATTTTCTGTGTGTTCTAATAAGTCTCCTTTACTGGAGATAAGTTTAAAAAACCTGTTTGCTGACGAAGTGTCTCTTTTCCAGTTACAATAATTGCTGCTTATTTTTCTCCACTACAAGCGTAGGTGGCACGGGAACGGAGTCTAATTTAGTTTCCTCATTCCACCAAAGTCTTCCTTCTTCTCATGAACGAGTTACATCTCTACTTCTGATTTTTCTATTTTCTTTTTAAGGAAGAATTTCCAGTCCAAGCTTTCGTTCGTTTTCATCGTTTTCTTTTTCTTTTTTGTAAACTGTATTCCATTGTTATTTTGCGTATTTACATTATCAATGTGTTCTAAGAGCAACTCATCCGAGATGTCAGAATACGTCTTCAACTGGAAGTTTTCAAGTGGTCTTATCATACACAAGGGCCCGTATTGTTCTTTTGTTTGTCTAATGTTTCATTAACCTTATCGACAAAATTTTATCTTTAAGGCCAAAATGTTTTTCTTCTATTTCTTTCCTGATTCTAGTTCTAGTAAAAAAAAGAGAATGATCACTTCTGTAACCTATTGATATTTCAACGTCTTTAGTGAAAGAGACAAAAGGCTCTCGGACACACGACAAAGAAATCGAGTCTGCTTGTTGGGGTGGGTTTTGGTCTTCTCCATGTAAATCTTTTTCACTTTGGATTTATTTCCCTCATATGTCGGGATAAATCTAAATCTATTCATAAACTCTATACCGTCTTTGTGTGTTTTAGGATTATTACATGACGATAATTATGGTAGTCTAGATCTGGGTTTCAGAACCAGTTTGGATCAGTCTCCTGCAATAACACTATTGGGTGTGAGAGAGATTCTTCTCGAAAGTCATCGATGAATCATCAGAAAGAGTTACCCAGGATCACCCCGTTCGGTCTGTAAACATTGCAAGTGTGACCGTCTCGATCCATAGTTGATACAGTCAAAAAAACAGAATAAAGTTTCAGCATGTATGTCCAGAGATAACATTCTTAATTGAACAGTCAAAATTATTGTTAAATAAAAAAATAGCGACACTCGAGATTTGGACGAAAAAGATGCAAAATAACATTCCATCGCCCCATTTGTTGCCCCTCTGATCTGTTTTTCCCTTTTCTTTTCAAAATGCGTATTTGTAATAAGTAAAACGAATAACATTTTTTTTCTCAATGATTAAATAACGTCTCGTCTTTTCGAATAATTACCAATACCTTGGAATTTAAGGATGCTATTTTTGAATTTGCCATTTGGTTCAACGTTTTCCGGTACTTATATGCATTACACTTCGTAACATTCTACCCTGAAGCAAAAAGGGTTACAACAAACATGATACCAGACAATTGGTGGGGGGTGGGGGGTGGAGGGGGGAGTGAGGGGGGGGGGGGGGGGGGTCAGGTGGAGTAACGCGCATGAATCTCACAAAAATCGCAAGTTGATGTTTATTAAAAAAAAAAAAAGAAAGAAGAAAAAAAGCGCGTAGGAGTGTGTGTGTGTGGGTGTGTGTGGAGAGAGCCGTGTATGTATGTGTAATAGGAGGGCCGCAATGGCTCCCACAGAGCAAACTATCATCATGTCAACACAGCATCAGCAACAAGAAAAGCATACCACGTGGGAAAAAAAGTAATGACATGGGTATAAAAACTGAGAATACATGAGCCATTAAAGTCGCGAAGAGTAATTAAATGTGGGTGTGTTTCTTATCCAAAGTCTCACCTCCACCCCCCAGCCACCATCTTTTCCCGTTCAAAACGAGAATCTGAATGAAAACAAACAATAACAATAGTTACAAGTAACAACTAAAGAACTTAGCTGAAGAAAGGACCCATCGTGTGCGTGTGGTGTGCGTCTAGTGTGTGTGTGTGCTGTGTATGGTGCGCGACGAAGTTGTGAGCGTGGTGGCGGCGTCAGTGCGTGTGGTGTGAGTGTGTGTGTGCGTGTGTGTGTGTGTGGGTGTGTGTGTGGTGTGTGTGTTTTCTGTTGGTGTGGTGTGTGTGTGTGGGTGTGGGTGTGTAAAACTATTGGGGGAAGAAGAGTATTGTTCAACGAAGGTAGAAAAATGGAGAGGAAAAAAATGCAAAACTAAAAATCACATGTTTTGACAACTTTATTCCCCTCCACAGCTGCCTCTCCTCCTCGCCATATCATCAGCACTTGTCCAACAACAGTCTGGCACCTTGAGCGATGCACATCAACCAGCACAACTTTCAGTGTTCTTTCGGTCGCAAATGAACATACTTACAATTTTCAGAAAGATCGGCCAAGAACTTTCTGAGATTTTCCATCAAGAAGAAAACCATTATGGGCCGTTAGTAACGGCTATATAACGGTAAACTTAAACATCGGGCATCTCTGTGACCCATAATGAACATACCTACAAATTTTCAGAAAGATCGGCCACTTACTTTCTGAGATATTCCATTAAAACAAAAACCGTTATGGGTCGTTATAGCCGTTAGTAACGGCATAACGGTAAATTAAAATTTTCAGAAAGATCGGCCAAGTACTTTCTGAGACATTCCATAAAAAAGAAAAACTATTATGGGCGTTACAGCCGTCAGTAACGGCTACAACGGTAAACTAAAAACGGGGCATCATCCGTCGCCCATAATGGACATACCTACAATTTTCAGAAAGTTCGGCCAAGTACTTTCTGAGATATTCCATAAAGAAGAAAAAACCATTATGAGCCGTTATAGCCGTTAGTAACGGCTATATAACGGTAAACTAAAACATCGGGCATCATCCGTAAGCCATAAGTGAACATACCTGTAATTTTTCAGAAAGATCGGCCAAGCACTTTCTGAGATATTCCATAAAGAAAAGAAAACCGTAAAACCGTTAGTAACGGCTATAACGGTAAATCAAAACCGGGATCCATAATAATGAACATACCTGCTAATTTTCACAAAGATCGGCAAGTACTTTCTGAGATATTCCATGAAGAAGAAAAACCGTTACAGGCGTTACAGCCGTTAGTAACGGCTATAACGGGGTAAACTAAAACATCGGCATCATCCGTGACCCATAATGAACATACCTGCTAATTTTCACAAAGATCGGCCAAGTACTTTCTGAGATATTCCATAAAGAAAAAAACGCCGTTACAGCCGTTAGTAACGGTTATAACGGGGTAAACTAAAACATCGGGCATTATTCGTGACCCATATTAACATACCTACACAATTTTCAGAAAGATCGGCCAAGTACTTTCTGAGATATTCCATAAAGAAAACTCCGTTACAGGCCGTTACAGCCGTAGTAACGGCTATAATGGGTAAACTAAAACATCAGGCATCATCCGTGACGCATAATGAACATACCTGCTAATTTCACAAAGATCGGCCAAGTACTTTCGGAGATATTCCATAAAGAAGAAAAACCGTTACACCGTTACAGCCGTTAGTACGGCTATAACGGTAAACTAAAACATTGGGCATTATTCGTGACCCATAATGAACATACCTGCTAATTTTCAGAAAGATCGGCCAAGTACTTTCTGAGATATCCATAAAGAAAAAAAACCGTTACAGGCCAGCCGTTAGTAACGGCTATAACGAGGGTAAACTAAAACATCGGGCATCATTCCCTGACCCATAATGAACGTACCTGCTCATTTTTACAAAGATCGGCCAAAGTACTTTCTGAGATATTCCATAAAGAATAAAAAACCGTTACAGGCCGTTACAGCCGTTAGTAAACGGATATAGCGGTAAACTAAAACATCGGGCATCATACGTGGCCCATAATGAACACACACTACAAAATTTTCAGAAAGATCGGCCCTAGTAGTTTTGTCTGGAGTGAGTGGAACACATTTTTGACCACGGACACACGGACACGGACACACAGACAGACAGACAGACAGACAGACAGCATTTCTTCGTTCCCATTCTAAAGTACTTGGTTTCATGTTCAAATAGTCACATCTCCAATGTTGTACACATTCCAAGTGTTTTCACTGGGGTTGTTCTTGTCGAAATCTTAAGGTCTTGGTTTGTGTTCAATAGTCACATCCAAGAAAAATACCCCCACCCCCACCCCCCACCCCCCCACCCCACCCCCCACCACCACCACCACCACCAAACTCTACTGTCACAGTTCAAGGCAATCATAGTACTGAACAAGAGGTGATAGGGGTTTTCAAACGAGTCAGAGGGAGGAAGGGGGGGGGGGAGGGATGGAAGGTAGGAGGAAACCAGGATAAAGGAGGGGTGGGGAGAGAGAGAGAGAGGCAAGGAATTTGAAATAAAATGGGAATAAGGGGGGGGGGGGGGGGGGGGGGGGCAGGGGGACAAAATGTTATCCCACTCAGGCCAAGACATCTTTTTAGAGTACGCATGAGTCGCTCCATAGAGAAGCCGACATTCCAGTTGCGGAGATGACCTTGACATCAATGCTGAACCACCAACAAAGGAGAAATCGTGACTGCCATTAAAGCTCTCTAAAAAACGGAAAAAGCCCTGGACAAGACAACCTCAGTGCTGAAGCGTTGAAAGCAGATCCAGATCTGCGGCCCAAAACTTCTGCCACTCTTTATAACTATATGGGAAGAAAAAAGAAGACCAAATGATTGGTCAGAAGGAATAATTGTGAAGATCCCCAAGAAAGGAACACTTAAAGATTGCAACAACTGGCGTGGAATCACCCTCCTGTCAATTCCAAGCAAGATCCTTGCAAAGATCATCATTCAGCGAATATCAGATGCAGTGGATAAACAACTGAGAAAAGAACAAGCAGGATTCGAAAAGGAAGAGGATGCACTGACCAGATATTTGTACTGCGTAACATAATTGAACAGTGCACAGAGTGGCAGAGACAACGCGTACATCAACTTTGTGGGATTTTGAGAAAGCCTTTGATAGCATCCACAGAGGACAGCTTATGGCGCATACTACGAAGGCATTGGTCTCCCACACTCACCAACACATGCAGGAAAAGACATCCCGCCTCAGCAGCTTTGCACAAACAGATTGGACTAAAGATCAGTCAAAGGAAAACAGAGGTAATGACCTTGAATGTCCCAAACCCCTCATCAATTCAAGTGAATGGAGAAACCCTCCTACAACTGAGAAATTCACCTACCTGGGCAGCATTGTCAGACACGACGGAGGAGCAGGCAATGACATCAAGAACCGTCTAAACAAAGCCAGAAATGCTTTCAGAATGCTAAGCAATGTATGGAGGTCCCAACAATACAGCATCAAAACCAAGCTCAAAACTATATCAGAGCTGCATTATTTCTACCCTTCTGTATGGCTCAGAATGCTGGAGAATGACAGAGAGTGACCTAAATAAGCTATCAGTCTTCCACACAAAGAACCTTAGAAGAATATTAAGAATTTTCTGGCCAAACACCATCTCAAATGAAGAACTACTCTCCCAATGCCATCAAGAAAGCATGAAAACAATTCTCAGGAAAAAGCGATGGAGGTGGATAGGGCACATACTAGGAAAGAGCCAGACAAACATCACTCGTGTCGCCCTCCATTGGACGCCTGAAGGAAGGAGGAAGAGGGGGAGACCCAAAAACACCTGGCGGCGAACTGTAGAGGGAGAGCTGAAGACCCTGAACCACACATGGGGGTACCATCCAGAGGTTGGCCCAGAACGGCCATAATGGGCAGTAAGTAAGTAAGTATGAGTCGCTCATAGTTGAGTGGACACACCGTTTTCCTCGGAGAGAGTTGGGCGTTGGACCTGCCGACGGTCCCTCTCTGCAGCCTGCTTGTGCTGTTGGTCCACTTGGGGACTCCAGACTCCTCGGGGGATGTCACTGATCTGGAATCGACCATCCTGGCTGGTTGGGCGTACTGGCCACAGACTTGAAATATGCCCGCTGACCGCGACCTCTGACGCCTGATTCTCTGTGCACCTCAGACATTTCAAAGTCGGGTATTGTGTGGTTGGCAGCTGTCTCTTGTAATACCGCCGTGTCTCCATTTAGTATCTTAACAATTTTTTTTTTACATTTTTTAACTATGCATAAATTGTTTTGCTTCTTTTGTCCAACAGTTTTTAACATTGTGGTGGTTTTTTTTGATTCGGAAGAAGCGTTTCATATTATTAGGGTGAGATCCTCTACAATCCCCATGTGAGATCCTTTCAAACAAATTCCTTTTCTGGATGATTTCTGCCTTTCATTTTTCTTCGACATGAATTAAACGAGTATGGGTTCTTGACCTATTGCCACTTTTGAAACCAACCTGATGAGCGATACTAATGTCTGCCTTGGACACATGTTGAAACGTGTACATTTCATAATGATATTTAGCACTTTGTTTTTTTACAGTCTGACAGAGTCTCTTTACCATTGTCCGATGCGACCCCAAGAAACGCACAGAGTCCCTTCTTTGATATTGCTCTAGGGCATTATTTTTCTCCCTGTTTTTCGAATAGCACTCTTTAACCTTTGGATGTCATCTTGTAGATCTTCGATGATACCTTCAGTTTTCTTCTTCAATTTAGATTTCAAATGTTGTGTTCTGAAAAAGAACCAGAGAAAAAAACCCCCCCAACAAAAAAAACAAAAATAAAAAAAAAAACAAAAAAAAGAAAAAGAAAAAAAAAGAAAAAAGAAAAAAAAACAAAAAAGAACCAACCAAAAAAAAAAACAAGAAAAAAAGAAACAACAACCAAAAAAAAAAACAACCTATAAAAAAAACAAAAAAACAAACACCCAAACCCACAAAAAAGAAAAACACAAACCAAACCAACCCAAAACACAAAAAAACCACCACAAAAACAAAAAAAACACCAACCCAACCCAACCAGAACCAACAAAAAACCCACCAACCCAAAAACCCAAAACCACCACCAACACCCAACCCCCCCCCACCCCCCCCCCCCTCACTACCAACTGAAACAACGCGCCCTTCGTGTGAAACGGAATGGTTGCTGTCTCTTCTGTCTGGCATAATTTCAGCTCACTTACAAAAGTGGTCAGTGTCTTTTGTATACCCTAACTGGATTCTCCGCTTGATTTTTG
>JADBJO010029014.1:0-15000 GCA_016801955.1 Conus betulinus | reverse complement strand
GATCGCTTCTATCTGCACAGGTCTAACATCAAGTTGAACAAAGGTGCATGTGTTCATGTCAACAATCATTTCAACTTACCTGAACACTCTCTGAAGAACATGAGATGCATTGTGGTGGAAAAGGTCCACAGCCTGAACAAAAACCGCAAGGCAGAGAAGAGAAATTTCTGGAAGAATAAACTAAAGACAGTTTATCCTTTGGGACTCAACGGCCTTGATTCCGATGGACACTGATTTGCAGAGTGGAGATGGGGGATCTTGGTTAACTTACGGAGGGGTGGTGCATGATGTGGTTGGGTGGAATTCTTTATGTGATCTGCACGTGTGTGTATATGTGTAAATACTGTTATGGAATTGTCCCTGTGGCAGAGGCACTTGGTTCTCTGGCGGACTCGGTGGCAGAGAGACACGTGGATATGCGCGCGCGCGCGCGCGCGTTGTGTGTGTGTGTGTGTGTGTGCGTGTGTGTGTGTGTGTGTGTGTGTGTGTGTGTGTGTGTGTGCGTGTGTGTGAGTGTGTGCGAGTCCGTGTATGTGGGTCTCTCTTTTTTTTTTCTCAATCTCTCAATTTTATCTCTGAATCCCAATTTTTTTCTTTTAAATGGCAGAAACACTGACGTCATAGCTATGATAACTTTGTTCAATGCGTCAATACTTATGACGTTCTTACCTTGTCGATAAACAAGCCCCAGAAGAAGGCTGCATGGCCGAAAATTTGGCAAAATATTATGACATTAAGTGCGTTGTGTTTCCTTTTAATGTATGCATATATATATATATATAATATATATATATATATATATATATATATATATATATATATATATATAAGCAACACAGCAAAGAAGGGTGAAGAAAGGAAATCCTGCAATTGTACTACAAAAGAACAGTGTCCCTTAAGCAACAAATGCCTCTACAACAACATTGTATACCAGGCCACTGTGACATCAGAAAATGAAAAAGAAACATACATAGGGATCACTGAAAATCACTTCAAAACCAGATATGCAAACCATAAACAGTCGTTCAACAAAGAAAAATACAAAAACCAAACAGAACTGAGCAAATATATTTGGAGACTTAAAGACAAAAAATAAACTATAACATATCCTGGAAAATCATAAAAAGGGCATCACCATACAATAACATTTCAAAAAGATGCAACCTATGTTCAACAGAAAAATGGTTGATACTATGCAAACCATACTTAGCAACCCTAAATACTAAAGTAGAAATAGTAAACAACTGCAGGCACACACAAATGGAAATCGTTGTCAGCAAACGCACCCTGAACTGTAAACAACCCGAAAACCGAACAACACGTGCAGCCAATCCGCACGTGCAAACAGTGACATTAGACCATATAACACCCGGCAGTAGGCGACCCAAAACATCCTGAGGAGAGCCAGCGCTCGAAACAGATCTGTTGATTTTAAAACTTCCTTTTACCATCCTATTTTTAACAGATATATATATATATATATATATATATATATATATATATATATGTGTGTGTGTGTGTGTGTGTGTGTGTGTGTGTGTGTGTGTGTGTCCGACGCTGAAAATGTTTTTGATACAGTTAGGGTGAAATATCACAGGTGTATCATTATACATCATGATGCGAACGAGCTGTTCCCATGCATGGTGTGAACGAGCTGTTCTCAAGTACTAATTTCTTTGAATCCGGGTCCAGATTTAGAAAATCAGTCTATCTGCAGGTGAGAAAAAGGCAGTCAGAAAGTCTTTCGTCTTGCGCACCATCTTCGTCACTTCGTTGAACATCTGGCAGTCACTCATCTCGCAACACACCGTTCTTAGTGACCTTCCGTGGTGAAGAAAGGCAGCTCAGCGGTTGTTCTGGTCGCACAGACCTCTGCGGTAGGCTATACCAGTGACTCATCAGCGCAGTGACAAGGAGAGCATGTGTAAGGTCGGGATGTTACACGTAATCCATGTTCCTGCCCAGTTCACGTACAGAATGCCGCACAGACTTTGTGTGACCTGTGAACTTTGCTACTTATGACAAAGCTTGAGCAAACTGTGGGCCGCCGCTGATGAGCCGCCTGCCCTGTGGACTGTACAGTGGTCAGTGGGAGATAAACGCTCTATTGGCCGGAGGCCCTTAAGGACATTATACCTCGCCAACTGAAGTCTTCATACTTTGTGGCAGTTGTCGTAGGGTCTGGTTCCGTGTGGTCGGCCAATGATGGGCGTCGGTTTACTTGGCCTCTTTCCCCCTCAAAAGGCCTGTCTTCACGGCTACCAGGCGCACTCTTCCTGCTCGGGTGGCACACGACATATCTGGTGAGGCTGCCTCAAAGAGGGAGCAGGACTAAGTCGCTGGGGCGCTGCACAAGTCCTTTCTACTCTATGGTCCACGCAGACTATGGTCGAAAGGGCAATCTTTAAGCCCAACCCCGTGAGGGGTGCGCCCATGCCCGGCTGGAAAGCACGGTAAACATAGTCAGGCAGCGCTCCATCGCCGATCGCCCCACATCTCCAGAAGTCGTCCTTCGGCGACACAGGCTCGACCCGCCATGATCCATACAGCTGGGAGACTCATTGTGCCATCTGACACTGACCTCTTACATCACTGTTCCTTAAAGGAGACCTGCCATCGCTCCCTTGGTGTTCCCTGCTACGCCACCTGGCAGGGAACTGAGGACCTTACAACAAGCTGCAGTACCAACAGCTGGAAAGCGCTTCTACTGGCTGTTTCAAAGGCCTAAACAACATGGCCACGGTAGTAACTTAGGTGATCTTCTGGAAGATTATGCTCTTGTACGGTTACGAACTCGGCGCCCGCATTATAGGTGGTGAAGACCTATGAAAATTCAACATCAGAATGTGCACTTCCCTTTGGCAACAAAGTTAATGTATGGGTATGGTTCACACACACACACACACACACACACACACACACACACACACACACACACACACACACACACACACACACACTCACTCTTCTCTCTCTCTCTCTCTCTCTCTCTCTCTCTCACACCTCACACACACACACACAAACATATGCGCGTGCGCACGCTCTCTCTCTCTCTCTTCCTTTTTCTCTCTCTCTCTCTCAGTCTATCACACACACACACACACACACACACACACACACACACACACACACACACACACACACACACACACACACACACACACACACTTTATTGTTACAGTGACTATTATCATTATTCCTAGTGAAGATGACACAGATCAGCTGTCGTCATTAGCCGTTCAATCAGGTTGAAATGTTGACAGCCAGTGACTGACAGTACTTCAATGTTGTTGGGCAGATCATGACTTTGACCGGAACCCCCAGCACGGTATTGACCTGCTGCTACGGGCAGCAGCAGTGCTGCACAGAGAAGAGGTAAGGGACGGTGGTGGACACTGGTCACTGGGGAGGTGTCTTGGTACCCTGGACAGCAGTGACCTGAGAAGCAGACCCACTCCCCTCTCCCCTTCTTCCCTCTCCACCTCTCTCTCTCTCCTCTCTCTCTCTCTCTCTCTCTCTCTCTCTCTCTCTCTCTTTTTACCCCATTTCTCTCTGTTTGCTCCCTCCCTCCATTTTTTTGCCTCCTCCACTCTCCCGCATCTCTCTCTCTCTCTGTCTCTGTCTGTCTGTCTGTGTCTGTCTGTCTGTCTGTCTGTCTGTCTGTCTCTCTCTCTCTCTCTCTCTCTCTCTCTCTCTCTCTCTCTCTGCACGGGTTGGACGCCAAATTGTCGTTGTTGTGACGTTGGTGGTGCTGTTGGTGATGATGATCATGATGATGACGATTGTGACTGGGATCAGCGTGAGTTGTTGTTGCTGTCTTTAGTGAATATGATGATGATGATCATTATAATGATGACGATGACGGTGAAGATAGTCGTGGTTTTAGGTCCGTATGGATCGTTATTGATGCTGACAGTGATGATGGTGTTTTTTGTGGTTGAGGTCTTTGTTGAAAGTCACTTTTGTTATTCTTTAGATATCATCATGATGATCATGATATGAAGACTGCTGGTGTGGGCTGTAGCTTTTCTTGTCGTTCAGGCAATGATAACGAGGGTTATGTTGATCATGATAAGATGATGATGATGACGATGTTGATTAATATCATTATGGAAATGACGATGCTGGGGAGGGGTGGGTTGATCTGTGCATGGCGTCAGACTGTACACACCAAGTAAAGTTAGAGTAAAACACGGCACTTTTCTGACTGTGCACGTAAAACCATAGCAACATCCACTATTTTCTGACGATACCCATACAGTTATAGCAGCAGCGACTCTCTTTCTGTGTATGCACATCAAATTGTAGAAACGTCAAGTACTTTCTAACTATACCCACACAGTTATAGCGACAACCACTTTCTGTAGATACGCATAAAAGTATAGTAACAAGTACTTTTTGAGTATAAACATGAAACCATAGCAACATTAGCTATTTTCTTACGATACCCATACAATTATAGCAACAACTACTTTCTGTTCAAATACATGGAATTATGGTAACATCAACTAGTTTCTGATTATACTCATTAAATTACAGTGATGTAAATCCCTTTCTGACAGAACACATGAAATTACAGTCACATAAACCACTTTCTGCTTACCATATAAGGTTACCAAAAACAGTATACTCTCTTTGATCTCATGGCGTAAAAACATTCTGCATGTGATGTTTTTCCACGGAGAAATGTTCTCAGTTCACCATTGGCAGAGTTGTGTCCCATCATTATTATCTAGTGACTGGAAAGCACTGTCAGCCGCTGAATCAAGCCACCTGTAAAGTCAACAATCATGGCGTCACCCACATCGTGGATACTACTTTCTTCTTTGTTTCAGATCCGGGCAGTGAACTTTTCGGAGAAGCTGATGGCGAGTGGCAACACACAGCGTGACTGTGAGCTGTGTGGTAGGAGTTCACTACCAAGTCCTCCCTCAGAAAACATGTGTCCTCCGTACATCTCGGTCAGTCTGTCCGTCCGTCTGTTGTCTGAGTGTCTCACACCTAGCTGTCAACTAGTCACTATCTGTGTGTCTTGTCAAATCCTGTCAACCTCACTATATATATATATATATATATATATATATATATATATATATATATATATATATATATATATATATCGGACACAACAGACTGGTCATAATTTCCCCTATATACAGGCATCATAGGCATGGTCACACATAAATGTGTTTAAATTCTTTCTGTTCTGTTCCCTCTTTTTTTCACGGAATCATTATTGTATTCAGCTTTGATGTAGCGAATGTGGACAACTCCGCGTGCAGTGACCTTCTCGGCAAAATTGAAACTAGCTGAAAAAACAACGACACCAATGCCACTAACATCCCACATCCTTATAGGAATATATAATAGAAAACACGACATGTTTGGAATGAAAATGCAGTATAAACATAACCGACAATCTCCTTCCCTTTGCTTGTCTGTAGAAATGCATGAGTGGAACTGCTTATGTCTGTAATTTATCAAACAATGTCGATATTTTGCAGGTGAGAAACCCCAAATCAATGCTCCGAATGTGGAACGAAATTCACCAGACCGTCGGGTCTGAAATACCATTTGAAAGTACACAGAAACGTGTATGACTTTTCCTGCGACTGCGGTTTACAGTTCCGCAAAAAAACACTATCTGGTAAGAACAGCGTTTGTAAGTGCTAGTTGGCGTGCTCACTCTTTCTCTCTCTCTCTCTCTCTCTCTCTCTCTCTCTCTCTCTCTCTCTCTCTGTCTCTGTCTGTGTCTGTCTGTCTGTCTGTCTGTCTGTCTCTCTGTCTGTCTGTCTGTCTCTCTCTCTCTCTGTCTCTCTCTCTCTCTCTCTCTCTCTGTCTGTCTCTCTGTCTGTGTCTGTCTGTCTGTCTGTCTGTCTGTCTCTGTCTCTCTCTGTCTCTCTCTGTCTCTCTGTCTCTCTCTCTCTCTCTCTCTCTCTCTCTCTCTCTCTCTCTCTCTCTCTCTCTCTCTCAGAGTAACGTAGCCTATACATGGGCTGGGTGTGACTATGTATGGAGAAGTCCAATCTCAGAACAGCCGGCACGGGAACAAAGTCCCCTGAGGACACAGAAATGGGGGGAGCTTTTAAAAAAATGTGACTTTCACTTATCATTACTAATGAAATGGCTGGTGTGGTACAAGTTATGGTTCCGGTGTCTCTGTCTGTACGGTGAATGGAAACCATTTTCATAAACAGGAATGCTTCATTTGTTTATCAGTATTGACAACTGCAACCCATTTCATAAACAGGCATGCTTCTGGTTTGTTTATCAGTGCTTCTGGTTCTGTTTTGTTTATCAGTATTGACAACTGCAACCCATTTCATAAACAGGAATGCTTCTGGTTTGTTTATCAGTATTGACAACTGCAACCCATTTCATAAAGAGGAATGCTTCTGGTTTGTTTATCAGTATTGACAACTGCAACCCATTTCATAAACAGGAATGCTTCTGGTTTGTTTATCAGTATTGACAACTGCAACCCATTTCATAAACAGGAATGCTTCTGGTTTGTTTATCAGTATTGACAACTGCAACCCATTTCATAAACAGGAATGCTTCTGGTTTGTTTATCAGTATTGACAACTGCAACCCATTTCATAAAACAGGAATGCTTCTGGTTTGTTTATCAGTATTGACAACTGCAACCCATTTCATAAACAGGAGTGCTTCTGGTTTGTTTATCGGTATTGACAACTGGATCCCATTTCATAAACAGGAATGAGCCTGGTTTGTTTATCTCTATTGAGAACTGGATCCATTTCATAAACAGGAATGAGTATGGTTTATTTATCTGTATGGTGTTAGTGAATGAATATCTGTGTAGTCACCAGTACTGGTACCGCTTTATTTATCTGTTCATTGTCAGAAAAAAATCGGTTATGTAGTCAACTGCCATGGTTTCTGGTGTATTTATCTGTTCATTGGCAGTGAATTATCAGCTATGTAGTCAACTGATATGGTTTTGATTGACTTGTCTGTTCTTTGTCAGTGAATCATCAGCTATGTATCAACTGCCATGGTTTTAATTTAGATATCTGTTCACTGTCTTGAATTAATAGCTATGTAGTCCACAGCGATTGCTCTGATTTATATTTGATTTGTCATTAATGAACTTACACCTGTTTAGTCACTGTCTATAGTTTTAAGTTACTTATCTGCTGAGTGTTAGTAAAGTAATACTTATGAAGTCAACAGTAATGTTTCTGGTTTATTTACCTGATTAGTCTTAGATAATTAACACTTGTCTCCTAGACAATGAACACCTATGTCCTTAACAGTGATGATTCCAGTGTGTTCATCTGTTTAATGAGCTACCATTAGTGTGATCAACGGCAATAGTGATGACTTAGTTATCTGTTTAGTGCTGGTGAAGTAACACCGATCAAGTCAACGGTAGTGGTCCGGTTAATCGATTAACACTATGTAGGTAACGATCATGGTTCCGGTTTAGTCGTCGTTTTAATGAACTATCGCCACGATAGTTAACAGTAGTTGTTCTGGTGTGTATCTGTCCTGTTAAAATGAAATAACATCCATGTAATCGAGAGTAATGGCTCTGATTTGTAATCTTTGTCACTGTCAGTAAACTAACACTACTTAATGAACAGTAATAGAGCTGTTTTAGTCATCCGTTCGGTGTTAGTGGACTTACTTCTCAATAGGAATGGTTCCCATGAGTTTTTGTTTTCAGTTTTTTTACTGATAGTGAACTGACACCTATATAACGAACAGGCATGGTTCGGGGTTTATTTGTCTGTTTACTGTCAGTAAGTGTCACGTATGTTAAGTGTTGGTTCTGGTTCATTGCTGTGTATATCAAGTGTCAGAGAAAGGCTTCACGTGTGGAAGAGGAACTAATCACAATGTTTGTTCTTTTACAGACCCACAGAAAAAAGTGCTCGGCAGCAGTGGCTGTTTCAGCCCCATCCTCTCCATCCCCTGTCGTCTCTTCCTCCATCTCCCCAGGTTGTCTCTGGGACAGTGAGAACACAGTGAGGACGTGGAGACACAGTGAGGACAGTGGAGACACAGTGAGGACGTGGAGACACAATGAACACGTGTCTATCACTGATGGCGACAGTGGGGACACAGTGAGGACAGTGGGGACACAGTGAGGACAGTGGAGACACAGTGAGGACAATGGAGCCTCACTGTAGACACAGTGAGGACGTGGAGACACAATGAACACGTGCCTATCACTGATGGGGACAGTGGGGACACAGTGAGGACAGTGGGGACACAGTGAGGACAGTGGAGACACAGTGAGGAGAGTGGAGAGACACAGTGTGGACGTGGAAACACAATGAGAACGTGCCTATCACTGATGGGGACAGTGGGGACACATTGAGGACAGTGGAGACACAGTGAGGACGACTCTGGGCAACCTCTGCCTTCAGCACACTCACTGCTTCAAAGTGGGGAGTGGCCTGACCCCAGGGCTGACCTGTGTGGGCAGTCTCCGAAGACCCCTTGGAGATAGGTCTGCACACCCCCTTCACTACCATTGCCTCAGGACCAAGTCTCAGGATGGTTCTTTCTTTGGTGCTTCCAGTTGCACCCAGTCTAGATCAAACACACACACACACACACACACACACACACACACACACACACACACACACACACACACACACACACACACACACACACACTCCTTTCCCGTCACCATCATTGCCTCAGGTCCAACACCCAGGATGACTCTCTCGATAGGAGTCCAACCTCCTGAGCCATGAAGGCAGCAGCACCAGCAGCAGCAGCAGCATCGCCGGTGTACTACCACCATACTGTGGTGTATGGACCAGAATTCTATCGGTGCTCAACACCCTGATTTTCAAGGAACTTACTATATCTATTGGCTCCATGGAAACTAGAGTGGATTGACAGCTTTCGGATTGTGGGATGGGGTGGTAAAGCATGCCGAGGACTGGTAATGCTCCTGTTTGCATGGTACCAGCTTAGTTATGGCGTCAGAGTGGGTAAGGAAAATGTGTGTGTGTGTGTGTGTGTGTGTGTGTGTGTGTGTGTGTGTGTGTGTGTGTGTGTCGTCAGTACAACTTTGAGTTACTCTGACAATAAATTTGTTTCAGTCAGTCAGAGAGAGAGAGAGAGAGAGAGAGAGAGAGAGAGAGAGAGAGAGAGAGAGAGAGAGAGAGAGAGAGTGTGTGTGTGTGTAGAGAGAGGTACTACATATGATAGTGGTACCCCTATACACCTACGCGTGGACGTCTATGTCTGTGACAGAAAATTCTGATCTGAATTTGTAAATTCTTATGCGGTTTTGAAAATGAAAAGAAAAAGAAATAAAGAGATTGTTCTGTGGCGACATGCAGCTGGATTTACGTGTCTCTCTCTTTCTGTCCCTGTCTATCTGTCTGTTTCTCTTTCTCTCTCTCTCATCTGTGCATACACACGAGCACGCGTACGCATGCGCGCGCGTGCGCACGCGCGCGCACACACACACACACACACACACACACACACACACACACATACTTTCTGACACATATACACACACCGAGTTTAAGAGAAGAGAGAGAGAGAGAGAGAGAGAGAGAGAGAGAGAGGGGGGATGCATACATAATAATGCATGTAAAAATCAGATACGTACACATCTTAAATAACATGCTGGCGAACCGCCGAGAAAAAACGTGAACAAACGAATCACAAGACAAAACACGACGCGTGTTACACCTCTTAGGTCTTCTTCGGGCAAGATAAAACAATTATTACAACGGAAATGAACGAGAAATCATTTATCTCAGTCTAGTTTGCAACCAGATACGTATGCAAACACCAAGAAATACACAGTGCTATGACCGCGATACTAAATTTGGTAAAATAAAAACAAAAACAAAAAAAAAAAAAAAAAAAAAAACAAACAAACAAACAAACAAAAAAAAAAAAAAAAAAAAAAGAGCGAAAAAACCAACCAAAAAAAGCGAATGACTTATTACGGTGGAGCTCGAGAAAACGATGCAATAAATTGAAAAATAATAAACTGATTGACACTCCTATTCTCTCATTCCCTACCCTTTCCCCCATCACCATCATCATTTGCTCCTTTTCCGTCTCCAGTCAAAGCGGTCAAGGTGAGCAATTGCATTGTAGGGGAAGCAATCCAAAACTGCACACTTCATCTTCGTTCTTCCACCTCTCTTCGGTTCCCCCCTCCCCCATCCTTTCATCCCCATCCTACGCCATGCCCACCCTCTACTGCCCTCCTCCTCCCCATGCCCCCCCCCCCCCCCCTGCCCCCCCCCCCCCCCCCCCCCCCCCCCCCCCCCCCCCCCCCCCCCCCCCCCCCAACCAACGTAGTCACCATCGTTTTGACGGATCACTGCAACGTTAAATACCCTTCCCGCCTCACTGTCCCTCTTTTTCTCTCTGATTTCCCCCTGATTCACATACTGAACCGTAGATAGATAGATATAGATAGATAGATAGATAGATAGATAGATAGATAGATAGATAGATAGATAGATAGACAGACAGATATAGATAGATAGATAGACAGATACATAGATAGACAGATAGAGATGGATGGAGAGAGATAGCAGAAGTGCGCGTGTGTGTGTGTGTGTGTGTGTGTGTGTGTGTGTGTGTGTGTGTGTGTGTGTGTGTGTGTTTGCGTGTGTGAGCGTGTTCGTGTGTGTGCATCTGTGTGCATCTGTGTGTGTGTGTGTGTGTGTGTGTGTGTGTGTGTGTGTGTGTGTGTGTGTGTGTGTGTGTGAGAGAGAGAGAGAGAGAGAGAGAGAGAGAGAGAGAGAGAGAGAATTTCCATCAGTGTGTAACTTATTCTCTTGTGGCCAGTCCATGACAGGTGTTATAACGTAGCATCAACGCCTACTCCCAACCCCCATCCCCACCCGCAACCCCTCCTCTCTTATTCGCCCCAACCTTCCCCTTCTTCTCAGGTTCGCAGATTTCAACAACGCTTTTCGTGGTCTCAGTGAAGGGATTGACATCAAGCCCAGCATCAGGAAAACCTGTTGGAAAGGGAGCAGGTCCTTGGGTCCCAGGTCAAGTTTTCCCACGTCTGTATTCCTCTCAGTCTGTGATCTCAGGTCAGTACTCCTTCTGAAGTCTATGTCCACCCCTACCCCCAGTCCTACACACATACACAATAACAACAGGAGGTAGGGTACTGTAGCCTCCACCCGCTCCCCCAGCCTCACCCTCTTCGAAAAAATCAGGGGTGACCAAATTATACTTTTGCCCTAATCGCCCTCCCTTCCATTCCCCCCAACCCTGACTTTTCCAGTGCCAGTCTGAACATCTTGCCTGGCTGGACAAACTGCTGAACTTGTACCTGACAATGCCTGTGACGGCAGCAGTTGCAGAAAGGATGAGACAAAGGTCTAGATCAGCGGCCCCCTTTGTCTGGATGTCACTGACTGGCGCTCTGACGGAGGAAATAAACAGCACCACCATCAACTAACAACATTCAACGATCACAGAGAATCCAATGTTGCGTGCTGACCCATGTGTTTCAGAGGGAATGGACAATATTGACGTGAAGGCCATCACACCTGTGTCTGTGACTTGATGTACTGTCAGCAGGCGCATGGAAGGGGTGGGGCTGGGTGAAGAGGAGAGGAGAGAGAGAGAGGTAGGGGGGAGGAGGAGGACTGGACAGAGAGCAGAGGAGAGACAGAGAAGAGAGAGAGAGAGAGAGAGAGAGAGGTGGGCCAGAGGAGAAGGAAGAGTTTTTGGGTGCCCAGAGCCCACTACACCACCCTTCCTTTTCCTTAAAACAGGGAGGGATTTACTAATGCATGTCCAGTGAATAAACACCTGTTATATAGGACAGGGGATTCACCAGTGCATGTCCAGTGAATAAACACCGTGTTATACAGGACAGGAGATTTACTAGTGTATGTCTAGTGAATGAACACCTGTTATACAGGACAGGAGATTGACCAGTGCATGTCTAATGAATAAACACCGCGATATTCAGGACAGGAGATTGACTAGTGCATGTCTAATGAATAAACACCGCGTTATACAGGACAGGAGATTGACAGGTCACCAGTTCACCTAGAAATTGTACGCGAACTTCGGCCCCAAAGATCCCCTAACCAGGGTTTGATCCTGGACCCTCAGTGTGCATGTGTGTGTGTGTGTGTGTGTGTGTGTGTGTGTGTGTGTGTGTGTGTGTGTGTGTGTGTGTGTGTGTGTGTGTGTGTGAGCATGCTTAATTGCGTGTGTGTGTGTGTGAATACGTGCGTGCGCGTGCGCGCGCGCGCGCGCGCGCGCGTGTGTGTATGATGTCCATTGTAGCTTTAGGACATTTGTTCTATTGTACTATTGTAATATGTGTTTGGGGCGTTCCGTTCTCGCGCTCCCTGTCCGTCTGTCTGTCTGCCTGTCTCTCTCTCTCTCTCTCTCTCTGTCTCTCTCTCTCTCTCTCTCTCTCTCTCTCTCTCTCTCTCTCTCTCTCTCTCTCTCTCTCTCTCTCTCACATGCACTCTCTGCCTCACTTGGAAAGACCAAAAGATAACGTGTAACATGTTTGAGTCCACACATACGGAAACACGTGCAGAATGGCGTGAGACTAGTGGCGATGCATTTTGAAGGTACCTGACAGCTACAGGTCCTATGGCTGGGGAGAGGACAGATCACGTGCAGGACGGCAATAGGACAGTGATAATAGTTTTTGAAGGTACCCGACACAGAGAGGTCCACAGGACAGGGAGAGAATGGACGACGTAACGACAGGCCTAAGAACAGCAGCGATACCTTCTGAAGGTACCCGATACCACAGGTCCACAGGACAGGGAGAGAACGGTCGACGTAACGACCGGCGTCACAACAGCGGCGATACCTTCTGAAGGTACCCGACACAGACAACTGCACAGGGTGGGGACAGGACAGGTGCAGCTTATCTCTTACATCAAACGACTGCGCGCAGGGTTAGAGTGAGAGTCCCCTGCTGCCGTCACGCTGAAGGACAGCATCAGAACAGCGGCGATACCGTTTGAAGATGCGCGACACACACGAGGCGGCAGGACGGGGGGGGGGACAGGTGCAGCTTATCTGTCACATCAGACGACCACGCAAAGAGCGAGAGACCCTGCTGCCGTCATACTCGATGATGAAGGAATGCCAAAAATGTTAACTTCTTCCATGCCGACAGAGAGTGAGAGACAGATAGACAGTGAGAGAGATAGAGAGAAGAAATTACACACACACAGACACACACACCTCGCGCGCGCGCGCGCGCGCGCGCATGCACACACATACACACTCGCACACACACACTCCCTCTCTCTCTCTCTCTCTCTCTCTAAGTTACTTGGTCTCACTATCGATAACAATCTATCTTGGTCTAATCATGTTTCTGCCTTATCTCGGAAGATCTCAAGAAAGATATTTCAATTAAACAGAACTAAGCATTTCCTTGACCAACATTCTCGGAAGTTATTTTTCCATGCCTGTATACAATCTGTTATTGACTATGCTTCAACTTGCTGGGACATGGCCAGTCACAATTGCTTGAAATCACTGGAGCGTTTGTATAGACGTTCACTAAAAATCATACTCCTTAAATCATCTCTTCAAGTTGCAGACTATAAAGAACTTGAGATTCTCCCATTCAGTCAGAAATGTCGTTTGTGTTCATGTACAAAATAATGAACAATCTTGCACCTTTTTATATACGTACCAAATTCCTTATAAACACCTTTCGTAATAAACATCTGATATCGATTCCCCAGCCCAGAATTGATCATTCATGTCTTCCTTAGCATATTCGGGTGGTAAACTTTGGAATGCAAATTCCTTGTGACATAAGAAATAAAAATAGCTTTATCTACGTTTAAAAACACATTATCATAAATATCTAATGCTAAGCTATAGTTAACCTTTTGTGGCATTTTTGGGTCGTAATTTTGTATCCAGTTTCCTCAAAACGTTTTTTGCTCATCTTCTATATCTTTATTCTGCTGCCTGCTTGTATTCTCTGCCTGTTTGTCTGTCTGTCTGTCCGTATATCTGCCTGTCAGTCTCTCTCTCTCTCTCTCTCTCTCTCTCTCTCTCTCTCTCTCTCTCTCTCTCTCTCTCTCCCCCCCCCGCCCCTCTCTCTCTCCTTCTGTATCTGTCTGTCTTGGCTAACTGTTGCCTGTCTACCTTCTATTGTCTGTCTATAACTCATAAGGTTAAAGAATGCTTCTATGGTGTGTGCCCTTTCTCCTCGTGACTTTTTAAATATATGTGTGTGTGTGGAAGTGTTGTGTAGGTATCTGCCTATAATATGGGCCAGGGGCCTGCACATCAACATTCATGCTCTCACCTGCATACATACATTGTGTGCAAGTATGCTTTGTACATATATATATATATGTATGTTTATGCATGTGTATATGAACATATGTGTATGTGTATGAACTGTATGTATATGTATATATGTATGTGTAAATATGTATATATGTGTGTGTGTGTGTGTGTGTGTGTGTGTGTGTGTGGTGCGTAAATATATTCGCAATTTTTTTTTTTTTTGTGTGAGGGCATGGTGTTAAAAAGCCATTATTGTTGCTTATCCATTTTTAACCTCAATAAAATCTTCGTTCGTTCGTTCGTCCGTTCCATTTACCCCAAACCTCCCCTTGGCCTTTTTTTCCTTCCTCTCTCTCTCTCTCTCTCTCTCTCTCCTCTCTCTCTCTCTCTCTCTCTCTCTCTCTCTCTCTCTCTCTCCATTTTATCCCAAACCCACCCCTTGGCCTTTTCCTTCCCCGTTTCCTTCCCCTTTATCGCTATATTCATGCGTTTTTTTTTTCTATTGCGTTCGTTTGTCAATGATATGGACAATAGCTAATTTTGTATTGAACTGTACAAGATCTTGTTATACTTTGTTCTTCTTATATATGTATTTGCATTAATTTGATCTTTAAAATGCATTATTTTGATCTTTAAATTGTTTTTCTTTCCTTTTGCCCCAGGGCTGGGTGGGAAAAAAAGCATTTGTATTGCTTATCTCATTACCCTGGTAAAATAAAATTT
>JADBJO010029013.1:0-19493 GCA_016801955.1 Conus betulinus | reverse complement strand
GTGACCTCGGGTTGCTTGGTGATGTCAATTGATAGATTGACGCGTCCAGTGGTTGATGCTGTCCATTCTGGACCTCCTCTGCCTAACTGTAGGACGTCCAGCCTCCATGGTGCCCAGGTCTTGGAGGCGACTCAGGAGCACCGTGTGTCCATTCCTGAAATTGAAAATGCGGTCACGATTTTGAGGGAGCGAGAGGTGCATGCGCCCCCAACCCACACTACGAGGACACCCACTGATGTAAATACACACACACACACACAGAATGCGGAGTCAGTGCAGTCGTCAGTAAAGAACAACTCTCTCCGAAGGGCATCAAATGCTTTAGTCTTGGCCTAAAGTCGTCGAAGGTTAAAGAGTTTGCCATCTGAATGAGTTTGTGTGATCTCTGGTCGTTTTTGATCAAGCCAGTTCTATGTTTGTGTTCAACAAAGTCCAGGGTGTCAGCTGCAGCGTTGTACAGGGATTCTTCGGAGGCTTTCCTTTCCTCGCCAGTGTTTCGACAGACATTCCTGGATCCTTTCTTGCAGAATGTCTCTGCAGTTCGCTCTCTCTTTCTCTCTCTCTCTCTCTCTCTCTCTCTCTCTCTCTCTCTCTCTCGCTCTCTCTCTCTCTCCTCTCTCTCTCTCTCTCTCTCTCTCTCTCTCTCTCTCTCTCTCTCTCAACGCACGTATGATAGAAATGAAAACACACATATATTATCTATCTATGTCTATCTGGCTGTCTATCTGTCGATCTCTGTATTTGTGTATCAACGTAAATAAAACAGAGATAAACACAACCAGACACATCAAAATATTGCCACTAGTCCGACCTTCCAATGTCTTCTTCGGGGGACTTTAAGGACATACATCGAGTACTCCAAATCGGATATAATTTACAGTGAACACAAACACTCTTGAGCAGCAAGTGCGGATAAACACATTCCCACCCTGATAGCGAAGCAGTACATGAAATCCAGAGCTTGCAGCAGTCTGCAGCGCCAGAGGAAAAGTTCAATAAAAATCTACCAACACTTACAGAGGTAAAAAAAAATTGGTAAAGAAAGCTAGAATTAGATATTCACCTGGTCTTCCAAAGAATAGCCTGTCTGCTGTACAGGGGATGTCCCAATGTCTTTGAGTGGCTCCATAAAATGATGAGATCAGCTCGGAGGAACTTGAAGACCAGTGACCAATGGGTGATAGCTGGTGAGTTGTAACTCCCCTCCCCCCTCTCACCACCCCCCACGCTTCTCTTTGAAAGATAAGTTTGGAGAAGTCTGCAGTGCTACGCCTTGTCCGTGACGGTTGTTTCTTTAACAAGTGAACCTGCCAACAGTGCATTCCAGAAATGTAGGCTTGTTTAGTAAGAAGAGAGCCAGCTTATAATGTCATGTTACCTTCATGGAAGTTTCGGAGCCATCTTCATTGTCTCTTTATAAATAAAACATCGAAGACATACCCTCACGCACTGGTGTAAATTCCTTGTAACAAAAGGAACGTGCAAAACTCACCGATCCCCAGCTTAATAATCTTACTGTCTTCAAGGATATGTTTTTGCAATGGCCCGTAGGAGATACTTCTCTGTGACGGGTATAGTCTAATGTGCCACCCTTGGAGTGTTAGCTGGGCTGGATTCTTTCTTTGTTTTCTTTTTCTTTTCGAAAATCCAGAAGATTTTGTCGTGAATGCTTGTTTTTTTTGTTTGCACTCCGCACCAAAAAGTTTCATGTTCTTAATTTTCTTTCACGAGGTAGAATAAACCAATGCTGAACTCAGACAGGATTCTGAAAGTAGCCAGACATCATCAAAGGTTACAGCATTAAAGGTTTGTTCTTTAACTGGTGAGGAACGTTCGAATGCAACAGTGGATGTCAGCATAAAAGAAATGTGAAAATCCACAAATTGACTGCACACTGTGAAATACCAGGAAGCAAATTTTCTCTTTGAAAAAGGTCAGTCTTCCATGAAATAATATTATCATTAAATGCACAATCTTAAGATTTCAACCAGATTATTAATAATGGATAGTAGGGTGTTGAAAAGAAATGGAGTTTTCTGACGATTTCACAAATGTACTGATAGAGATTTCGCGGACTCCCGGCTGGGAGGTTGTGGATTCGAATCCCATCAGAGTCATGTGGGTTTTTCTGCCCCGACCTGCTCCTACCCAGAGTTGAGCTTGCTGCGGACTCAGTTGGGAAGACTGGGACCACACAGTCGAGTTTCATTCACTTAATGGATGCGTTTCTGAGATTGTTGCTCGAATTTCCTGACCAACACTGCAGGTGCCTGTATCTCTCGGGCCTGGTTGACGCCACGATATATTATGAAAGGAAGCGTAGAGTATATCCCTGTCATGTAGTCTCAGACCGAAATGGAAATCCGTAGCATCATCTTAATCATCCTCATTCTCATCGATCATTAAAATAAAAAAATGTCTCAGGGTCTGTGGCCCTTCATGCCCTGCTCTCTTGGTGACCTCAGTTTCGATGTCCTCTCCACGTCTGTGGTCTTGGTTTGGTTCCGTCGGGGTCACCGGTATCGGCAAGTCCATGGGGGGCTGTCGCTGGACGGACGTGTGGTGGCGCCCACCGGAGGGAGAACTCGCTCACGCCGGCTTCGTGACTAAGCAATTATTGTCGTCAGTAGGGGGCTTAGTAGGTGGTGTCCTGCTTATGTTAGCTCAGAACAGGCGCCACTGAACACCACCGAAGTGACTCGGCAACAGTGCAGTGTCTCCTCCGGTGGGGGTGCCACTTGACGACTTGACATTGACTGCTCCCTGTGGATTGCCGGTGCCGGGGCTGCGGCGGGGCCAACCGGGCTATGGCTGTGGACGGGATGTCGGAATGAGCGGCGTGGGTGCACTGCCTCTGAGGTGGCGCAGAGACTGGGATAGCAAAAAAAAAAAAAAAAAAAAAAGAAAGAAAAAAAGAATCTGTTGAACGCTGTTGGTAATAAAACGTTAATAGTTTTTTTGGACCATAAGAAGAGAGAAACCAACAGTAGTGAACAGTGTATACTGACTACTGGAAAAGTTGGATGACAACAGGCTTGTGTCTGAATCAGTTCAAAAACTGTACACTGTCACCCTTATGCTTTCAGTGTATACCCCAACACCAGCGTTGTGACGACATGAAGCAGTGTGTTTCGGGCAGTGATGAGGAGTATTGTGGCCAGGGAAAAAACATATTATCGTTTCCAGTATGGAGGGACTGCCCCTCCGCCAGCCATCGTTGACATGGATTTCAGGGGACTCCTTGCGATCAGTCCTCTCCGCACAGCTGAGCACAACACATCCTGTCCCTCAACTCACTTCCAGTGTCTCTCTCCCGGTTACTACTGTCTGCCGGTCTACCTGAGGTGTAACAAAATGTACGACTGCCCAGAACATGAAGATGAAGCAGACTGTGAGACGTACGAGTGTCCTGGTTACTACCGCTGTCGCCAGGCCCGTGTGTGCCTGCACGCCGAGCACATGTGTGACGACAGGTATGGCCAGTGCCCTCAGAATGACGATGAGCTGTTGTGTCACTTCACCTGTCCACCTGCTTGCAGATGCTTCGGGATGGGCGTTCTACTGCAGCCAGAGTTTCGTTGCCGCTTACCATCCGGAACTCCGGTTCTTAAACGCTGACGGAACAAACATGACACTGATGTACTTGGTGCACAACACCATGTTAATTCATGTGAGTTTATCCGGCTGCTTTTTGCTTCATGTTGAAGCGCCGGAGCTTCCAAACCTTAAAAGTCTCGACTTAAGTCAAAATCGCCTACTCCACCTTCAAGCGGACGACTTGGAAAAGATGAAAAGTGTAGAAATTCTGATCTTAGCCGATAACCCTCTTCAGTTTCATTCCAGCGTGCCAGCTATAGTTGAGCTTGAAAATTTGATAGTGCTAGATTTGTCAGAAATTCAGATCAGTCAGTTGAATGCCAGTAAGTTAAGGAATCTGGTTCATCTTCAGACCTTAAACCTGTCCAACACCAGGCTGAACCACGTTGCTGATGGAGGATTCCAGCCACTGAAAAATCTGTCCGTTCTTTAGACGTCTGGCAGTGCCCCCTCCAACAGTTTCCTCCAGATATTTTCTACCAGTTAACAGAACTGGAATCGGTGACATCCTCGAACCACAAGCTGTGCTGCCCAGCTGTGCTTCCCAAACAGTTTAACCCACATCAGTGCAAGTCTCAATCTGACCCTGTGTCTTCCTGCGACCATCTACTTCAGAGTCAAGTACTCAGAATTTCTTTAGCCCTGCTTGCCGCTATCACCCTGAGCGGCAATCTTTCAGCCTTGTTTTACTGGGTTATCATACGGAAACACTTCCAGTCATTTGGCTGTGGGGTGTTTCTGCTGCACTTGGGTGTGTCTGACATTTTACGAGGCATGTATTTGATGATTATAACGGTAGCAGATAGAGTGTTTAAGGGTACGTACTTGTGGAAAGACGTCCTGTGGAGATCCAGTGTCATGTGCACGTCTGCCGGAATGGTGTTGTTCGTCCTGTCGGCTCAGGTGTCTTTCTTTCCTGATCTGTGTGATGACTCTGGACAGAGCGTTGGCTGTGGGTGAGTCCTTGAACCGCTTCTGCTTTGTCCCCAAATCAGCTCACCTGGTCAGTTTGGTGACATGGATCACTGGCCTTCTTTTGGCGGCACTTCCCCTGTCCTTTGAAACACCGCATTGGAGTTTCTATGGTCACACTGCCTTGTGCCTGCCTGTTCCCGCTCCAGGAAAAGAGTATAGCGCCCATTCTTTACACCTGAATCACATTCGTCACCATCCATCTCATCTCATTACTTTGGTCTTCTGCTTCTCTTCCATTTCAGTCTGTGTCCCGTCGTGGTCGCAGCTCAAGGCCTGTCGGCTGGACTCTGAACCGGACGTTGATCATAGCGACAGTATCCAGCGGAAGGACCCTGGAGCTTCTGGTCGCCAGGAGACTCTTCGCCGTAGTGGTGTCCGCCACGGCGTGCAGGGTTCTGGTGGGAGCGTTGTGGATGTCGGCAGTGAGGAACAGTAGCGTTCCAAGTGATGTACAGGTCATTGTGACTGTCCTGGGTCTGTCGGTCAGCCCAGCTCTCAGCCCGCTGCTCTATGCCGTCAACGTTGTTCTGGAGCACAGGAAGAAGCGGTCTGAACAACAGTTGCTGACCATCCTGGCACGGCAGAGAGCCGGCCAACAGCATACAAACCACAAGAGTGTGCATAAGCAGCAGGACTGATGTTTTCTTCATTCAAAGAACAGTTTACATGAGGAAAACTATGAACATGTCATTAACTTTTTTCATCATGTCTAGAAAAAAAAAAAAAAAAAAAAAAAAAAAAAAGAAAAGCCCTTCTTGATTTCTATTGGATTAAGTTTTCCATTGGTTCCACGTGCATTTGTCTGTATGTTTGATCTGACATGCGAGTTTATTTTTGTTGTTTTTGTTAGATTGCTGTGAAGTCTGTATCAAGTAATAGCTTTAAGTATGTTAATGATATCAAAGGCAAGAAGACGAGTGCTCTGCAGAGTGCAAAGTCTCTGACGTGAAAATGAGAACTCCTGGTTCGAATCCTAGACACAGAATTTGTTCCCACCTCCCCCGTCAGTTCTACTCAGCATTGACCTAAGCTACTTTCAACGCCCATCTTGCGCCGAATTTGAGAAGATGAGTGATTGCTTGTTCTCCGTTTTCATTGTCCTGAATGTTGTTTATTTTGCCTGAACAAGAGGACCTAAGAAGTCGATACGCGTCGTGTTTTGTCTTGTAATTTGTCTGTCCATGTTAAACGGCGGGGGTTACATTCCTTTTAAAATCAGGTTCCGGAGGTCTGATGACAGAGACAATGACTCTTATTGCCACATACAGTATGTCTCCGACACGCGTAAATTGATGTTAACGTGCGTGGGTGTGTGGTCTATTTGTAAGTCTGTCAAATTTGTACATATTCCCGCTGCCGTGCTTAAATGAATACCTGAAAATATACTTCGCATTTAGTGGACTTACACATATAAGAAAAAATTTTGTATTATTCCGCCGGATAAAAGAGACAAACAAATCAAAGACAAAACACAGCGTGTTTCGACCTCTTTGGTTTTCTTCAGGCAAGACAAACAACATTGAGGACAATGAAAACAAAACACGAGCAATCACTTTTCTTCTCGTACAGGGCGCGAAGGTTATTATCCTAAATATGTGTTTGTCTTGCCTGCTGAAGTGTTTTTCTCTTGTAGTTTGTCTGTCCCTTTTGTCCGTAGGAATAAAGAATATTTTTTTAAAGATGTTTCAGTTTCCGCCTGCAGTCACCTCGCTTTGAAACTTGCTCAGCCATGGCACTTCAGCAGTGCCAGATGGGGGTCACACTCATCATTCCCTCTCGTTCTAGCGAGAAAGGTTCGTGCTTTCGTCTGGGATCGCCTTCCTAGAAGTGAAAGTACAGTGCCAAATGGGAGCCACACTCATCATTCCCTCTGTTCTAGCGAGAAAGGTTTGTGCTTTCCTCTGGGATCGCCTTTCTAGAAGTGAAAGTACAGTGCCAAATGGGAGCCACACTCATCATTCCCTCTTGCTCTAGTGAGAAAGGTTCGTGCTTTCCTCTGGGATCGCCATTCCAGAGGTGAAAGTACAGTGCAAACCAGTCACTTTTGATATTCCATGAAGATACATGCTCCGTATTTTGCCATCGGTTCGGTCCTGTGACTTCATTGCGATCGTTTTCAGTGGAAAGGTTTGTGATAATTTCGTCATTAGACGATATTAATCAATGAATCAATAAACCAACCAATCAATCAACCAACAATCAATCAACCAACCAAGCAACCAACAAATCAATAGGTCAATGAATAGATCAATTAATCAATGATTAAGTCGAACCCGGCGATATTCTGATGACTGTCTGGTTCACGCATCTTCATAACCTCAAGACATGACTGAGAGACACTGACGTTTACTCTCCCTGCCCCCCCCCCCCCCCCCCACACACACACACACACACACACCCTCCCCCTCCCCTCCCTCCCTCTCATTTTATTCATACTCTTTCTGTAAGAATTCATGACCGATTTGATGATGTAAGATACCGTTTTACACACACACACACACGCGCGCGCGCACTCACTCGCACATGCACGCTTACTCGAAAACCCACACGGACGCACGTACACACGCATATATACAAATGGCAACAATGCTGGTTTCTTTTTTTCCGTCGAAGTATTACGCGGATTTTGATTTGGCGTGAACACAGTTGTTCTAATATGTGCGTGTAGGAATTGGTGGAAGGGGGGAGGCGGATGCGTGAGTGCATATGTGTGTGTGTGTGTGTGTGTGTGTGTGTGTGTGTGTGTGTGTGTGTGTGTGTGTGTGAGCGCGCGTGCGCGCGTGTGTGGTGCTTGCTTGCGTTTGAGTGTGTGTGTGTGTGTGTGTGTGTGTGTGTGTGTGTGTGTGTGTGCGTGTGAGAAACGTCTTGTGAAAAGTTTAGCTGAGATGTTTTTCATGATACTCTCACGTCATAGGTTGCTCTCATTTTTACAAGCAGAACAAACAGCTTTGGAATCTAGCGTTGGCCGTAAAACGTCCCATCTAGTCAACAACGCGTCCACTGTTAGCGAACGGGAGAATCTGACCCGTCAGTCACAGGAAAAGATAACCTATCATGCGCTCACTTCTATTCCACACAACATTACAGGAGACAACGTGTACCACGTCTATACCACATCTATCCATTCTGGTGACTCTTTCTTAACTAAGTTCACCGTCACCGCCACACCAACCTCTCTTCCGGTCAACGTCTCAGAATATGGACACGTTAGACTTGGACAAACCGATATTGATTACTGTCTGAATCGATCTCACGAGCTTCGGTTCAAAACGGTCAACGGGAGGGTGGATTACGTGCGTGCTATTGGGGGACCGAACAGTGGACATTCCAGTCACTGTAACATTTACATCTCCACCTTACCTGGAATGATTTTTCGCTTTTCAAGCCAGGCGGACGATAAGTAATTGTTTTACTTTGGAGGTAAAAGACTGTTGTGCACGTGATGGTGATAAAGTGTTCTGGGTGTTGTTGGATGCCATCTGTCCTCGTCTCGTGTTCAGCAACACCAATCGTGTGCTCTTTGCCTTGAAAAGATTTGAGCGGTGTCGAGACTACTTGGAACTGGATTTTACTTTTGACATTGTTCCGAAGTCGGTTCGACCCGAGGTGAAGCTTTTGTTCACCTCAAACAAAACGGGTGCGTGTTTCTCTCACCTTCCCACCCCACTCTCTCTTTCTCTCTTTCTCCCTTTTTCTCTCTTTCTGTCTGTCTGTCTGTCTCTCTCACGCACGCACACACATCCATTCATTTTTGCATTTATTCATAAACCATTAAAACACCTGTGAATGGTAATCTTGCAGCTTTTGATCATGTGCGACTTATTCAAGATTGATTACCAGCTACGAATTGTCACCACTGTCGAAAAAGCGTGACCTTAACTGTACTGAGCTAATACAATTTTAGGCCTGTGTCAAATCTACCATTAGTTTCAAAGGTACTTAGAGAAGATCGTCTTGAGACATTTGCAGAGACATTTATCAGATTACCCGTCTTTCGCAAATAGTCAGTCTGCTGTAAGAAGGATCACAGCACACAGACTGCTGTTCTGAATGTTCAGGACATTCTGCTGACGAATGCCGATGAAATGTTCATCTCCATGATTGCTTTCCTTGAACTCAGTGCAGCATTCAACGCGTTGGATTTTCCCATCCTTTTGAAGAGGTTGACAGTGACTTTTGGCTTTCGGAGCGAAGCTCTTGGTTTGTGTTATCCGTCACTAGTTGTTGTCATCGGTGGTTGCATGTCTGCAAAAGTCCCCTTGTGTGTAGCATTCCCCAGGGCTCTGCGTTGGAACCTGTGTTGTTACGATTTTATTTTCAACCTTTGTCACAAATTATTTCATTCCTTCTGTTTCTGTTTGTCTCTGTCTGTCTCTGTCTCTCTCTGTGTCTGTCAGTCTGTCTGTCCATCTGTTTGTCTTTCTGTCTGTCTATCTTTCTCAAAACAAACGACATGTCAAACTGAGCGTGAATAACCTATATTACGCATGTCATATTCAACAATTCTAATCGAGTTACACGCACACACTTCTGATTTCTATTTTCTTTTCACACAAAACGGGACAGGGTTCATTCAGTCTCCTCTGTGGGATGGACGCACCCCTTACCCACCCGCTGTGGATAGCTGGGCCTCTCTGACCGTCCCCCCTGACCACCTCCTCACGCTGAAATGGCTCCGGCTATCCCTTACCAACTGTAGATTCGATTCCTTGTCGGTGTACGTGGGGGGGAACGAACGGAACAACACTTCTTCGACAAGTTCTGCAACCACAAACCTTTCATTCAATACTTCAGCGAGGACGTCCACCTCCGCTTCATCAGCGGGACACGTCACTTCTGCTTTCCGGGTTTCAACATCGAGTTCTTCTTGCGAGTCTGGCGCCTGAAGCGAGCGGGCGGGCGGCAGGAACCAGTGGAACTGCACAGTGCCGGGTTTTCAGCGGGACTACGGCAGGTGGTTCCCATGTAATACCGAGTGGGATTGTGTGGATGGAGAGGACGAAGAGGCGTGCTGGTACGTCAACTCCACGATGTGTGCGGCCTCCCAGTGGTGGCTGGCCGGGAAGTGCTATCAGCTGATGACGGAGAAGCTGCCGTGGACTCAGGCCTCATGGGAGTGTCGGAGGAGGGCGGGGCTCTGGTCAGCCTGAACTCGCCCAGCGAGTGGGAGGCGGTGCTCAAGGTGCTGGCGCTGAAAGAGTCCGGGAAGATTCACATCGGGTTGAGGACTCGGCGTGCTCCTAACATGTAGGATTTCATTTATGTGTGCGTGTGTGTGTGTGTGTGTGTGTGTGTGTGTGTGTGTGTGTGTGTGTGTGTGTGATCTTTTTTGAATGTCGAGATTACTCTTTCTGTCACCATGTCTGTCTCTGTTTGTCTGTCTCTGTGTCTGTATCTGTCTGTCTGTTTTTTCTCCCTCCCCCCCTCTCTCTCCCTCTCTCTCTCTCTCTCTTCCCTCTCTCTCTCCTATATCTATCTACCTAACTATCTATCTATCTATCCGTCTATCTGTCAATCTAGCTACGTACCTACCTGATTACCTACCTACCCACTATTCACCTACCGACGTACTTACCTACCTGTCTGTCTACCCATCTATCTGTCTGTCTATCTATCTATCTCTATCTATCTATCTATCTATCTATCTATCTATCTCTACATTTCTGTGTGTGTGTGTGTGTGTGTGTGTGTGTGTGTGTGTGTGTGTGTGTGTGTGTGTGTGTGTGTGTGTGTGTGTGTGTGCGCGCGCGCGCGCGCGCGCGCGGGACACGCGCGCATTTGTGTATGCTGATACAGCAGTTTACATTTCAGGTATATATGAACTTTGTAAGTCAAAGCCCACAAGCCCTTAAAATGGAGTTTGGCGTTCTCCCCCCCCCCCCCCCCCCCTCCCCCACCAAACGTAGATATTTATTGTGCCTGCCTGTCTGTCCGTCTGTCAGTTTCTGTCCCTTCCATTGCTTTCACGTTATCTTGTAACTCACATTGTTTAGGTATGGAACGCTGCTTCACTGGGCAGATAACACCGTCTGTCAGTTTTCTCCCTCTTCCATTGCCTTTATGTTATCTTGTAATTCACATTGTTTAGGTATGAAATGTTGCTTCACTGGGTAGATGACACCATCGCATACTATACTTACCGAAGTAAAGGTACAGAATCAGACTCATCTTCGCACTGCTCTTACTTCATATGGAGTCATTTTGGGTACAGTTCTGAGGTCTCCCATGAAAAATGTGACGATGCCTCTTTTCGCCATCAATTCTTGTGTGAATTTGACTCGAAGTCTGGAACCGTCGATGCCAGACCGGTGTCTGGTGTCACGCTTGCTGCAGCTCGAAAACAATATCCTGTGTCCGTCACCAGTTGCTCAGCAGGTCACGTGGTCCACGAGTTCCTTGCTTGTGATCTGCTGAGCGATTGTTGTTTGGTTGGACGAGAGCTAGGGGTCAGTCTTCATGCTCCACTGATCGTGATCCTTCTCCTCCCGCCGCCCTCCTTTCTGTGTGGCAATCGGATGCAGGAGGTGCCTTACATGTTGGTGTGACCATCGCGCGGACTGCAGCGATCAGAGCGACGAGGAGTTTTGTGTGTACCCCCCGTGCCCTCCCCACACTACCTTTGACTGTGGAGACCGTCAGGTAAGTGTGCCTGAAGCAATGAGGAAAGGAGGAAATAACGAAAAAAAAAAAAAAAAAAAAAAGAAAAGAACGGAAGAAGGAGACAACAAACAAAAAAAAAAAAATGAGTGAACCAGCATTTTTTGTGGTTTACATGTCTGTGCACAGAGAGAGAGAGAGAGAGGGGGGGGGGGGGGGGGGGGGGCGAGAGGCGAGAGAGAGAGAGAGAGAGAGAGAGAGAGAGAGAGAGAGAGAGAGAGAGAGAGAGAGAGGGGGGGGAGAGGAGGAGAGAGAGAAATGGGGGAAGGAGAGAGAGACAGAGAGAGGGGAGAGAGAGAGAAGGGAGGGAGAGAGAGAGAGACAGAGACAGAGAGACAGACAGACAGACAGACAGAGAGAAAGAGACAGAGGCACATAGAAAGAAAATGCCAAAACATAGGCGTGAAACTGCGTCCAGAATGCAAAGTAGTCAATATCCCGATCGTGATCCTTGAGCGCGCACTTCAAATAAAATAGCTGGCTCACTACACTTATTTGTTTGACCCACACGTTGAAAAGGTAACTATTTTGCGGTGGAAAAGACAGGTGTTATCTTCCCTTACTTTGTGTCGTCTGGAATAGGGTCTGTTGGTGCTGAGATGACCCCTGACCTAGAGTCGGACACCTTTCCATGAGCAGACGGTGACACAGTGACTGTTCATTGAATGCTCATGCCAAGCTGTCCGGGTTTGAATCTCTTTCTCAGTTCATAATGCGTCCTAGTCCTGTTGCCTACAGGAACTGTCTTTGGAAGTGTAGTCTATTCCTTCCTCTACATGAAGGAAGAGAACCTTCTTTTTACGTCTTCGCGTCAGTAGAACACTGGCACCAAAGAAATAACCTCCAAATTCTTCTGACGAAATTTCCTACCAACGAATATTTCAATATATATGGATATTTTTGTCTATAAATTTTCCATTTATCTTGTATCTAGAGCATGAAGCATTTGGTCTGATAAAAACAATAGAGTAAAAAGAAAAAAAAGGAGGGTACTGTGTATGAATAGGAGCTTTAGTCTGGTCTGATATCTGTGCTCTGTGTGTGTGTGTGTGTGTGTGTGTGTGTGTGTGTGTGTGTGTGTGTGTGCGATCTCATAGATTTGCAAACACTGTCATGATAACAGCTGTTTTGACATCAATACACAACTACAGAAGAAAAACAAACTAAGCCCAAACAGCAGTTCAACTAAAAAAATTAATTCCTCAGTTAATGCCTTCACTCATTGATTGACAGTGCCTGCAGCTCAGCCAGCGATGCGACAACATGGTGCAGTGTGTGTCTGCCAACGACGAAAAGCGGTGTAAAACCAGCACTGGCCACGCTGCGGGTGTACTCGGGCGGTCGTGACCTTTCAATGTTAGTGAGGGTGGTCATCATCAAGCGAACAACCAAACACACTCATCACTGACGTCTTCTGGTCAGAAGAGTCGTGCCCCGGGTCTCACTTCCTATGTCCTACTCCTGACATGACCCTGTGTCTGCCCGTCTATCTGCGATGTAACGCCATCCACGACTGCCCGGGGCATGAGGATGAAGCAGACTGCCAGACGTACCAGTGTCCTGGCTACTATCGCTGTCGCCAGTCCCGCGTGTGCGTGTCTGCCGAGCACGTGTGTGACGACAGGTATGGCCAGTGCCCTCAGAATGATGATGAACTGTTGTGTCACTTCACCTGTCCACCTGAATGCAGGTGCTTTGGGTTGGCGTTTTACTGTAACCGGTCTGTCGCTGTCAGTGACCATCCAGAACTTCGCTTCTTGAACGCGGACAGGAGCAACATGACGTTGATGGACTTCACGAACAACACACCATGCTGGTCCACGTCAGTTTGGCGTCTTGTTTTCTGTCTCAAGTTCAAGCACCTGCTCTGCCTAACTTGATCAGTCTGGACCTCAGTGATAACATCATCACCTTTCTTCTGCCTGGTAGCTTCAGTACCCTCAGATCTTTGCAAGTGCTTGTTTTAGCGGGAAACCCCCTTGACCTTCAAGATGGTGTCTCTACTCTGTCCACGTGCACCAAACTTCGCGTGTTGGACCTGTCCCGTATGAGCGTGGATGCTGTGAACGTGGATCCTTTGCACACACTGACTCGTCTGGATCAGCTCAACCTGTCGGGCAGTGGAGTGCGTCACGTGCACGGCTCGGGTTTCCGGGTTCTACGATCCTTGCGCTCTGTGGATCTCTCAGGCTCTCCGGTAATCACCTTTCCTCCACAGCTGTTCCACAATCTTCTCAAACTTCGATCCGTGACAGCCAGCAGTTATAAACTGTGTGTTGCCCAGCGCTTCTTCCCGAGGAGTTCAGCCCCAAGTGGTGTCGGGTTCCGAAAGATACCGTGTGTCGTCCTGTCAGGATTTGATGCAGAGTCACCTCCACCGGGTTATCCTGGCTCTGCTAGCCATGCTGGCGTTGGTGGGAAACCTTACCAGTTTTCTGTACCGCACCGTCTTCGACAAAGGAACGCGGCGGTTCGGATTTGGTGTCTTCGTCCTGCATCTGTGTGTGTCTGATTTCTTGATGGGGGGTGTACCTGATGGTGATCGGACTGGCTGACTACAGGTACAAAGACATCTACCTGTGGAACGACTACTCCTGGAGACACAGCAGCACCACCTGCAGGGTGGCCGGGTTCCTGTCTCTCCTGTCCTCTGAGGTGGTGTCCGTCTTTCAGATCTGCTTGATCACTGTGGATCGCTTCCTGGTGCTGCGCTTTCCTTTCAGCCAGTTCCACTTCACGCCGACGTCAGCGCATCTGGCCAGCAGCGCCGCCTGGTGGCGGGGGCTCGTGCTGGCCACTACGCCTCTGACCCCTGTGACGTCACACTGGCAGTTCTACAGCCAGACCGGCATCTGCATCCCGCTGCCCATCACGACGACCGAGTTCCCGGGACAGCATTACTCCTTCGGTATCTGGATCGCCCTCAACTTCGTCCTTTTCCTGTTCATAGCTTCGGGGCAGGTGTTCATCTACTGGTCGGTCACCTCCAACACGTTGACCGGCTCCGGCACCATCGGTAGGAAGTCCACGGACCAGGTCATCGCTCGGCGGCTGATCACCGTGGCCGTGTCGGACTTCGCTTGCTGGTTTCCCATCGGCGTCCTGGGGATGGCGGCGGTCGGAGGCGTGGACGTTCCGGGGCAAGTCAACGTCATCATGGCCGTCTTGGTGCTGCCGCTCAACTCGGCCCTCAACCCGTTCCTGTACACCGTCAACGTCATTCTGGAACAGCGGAGGAAGAGCCGTGAGAAACAGCTGATGGTTGTTTTGTCTCAGTTGCAGGACGTTCTGCTGTGAGTTTGCTGGCGGCGTCTGGTTGTTGTCTTCCTCATGACAGCCCTGATATTATGGCCCTTTACTCTCTGTCTCTGTCTTTGTGTCTGTCTTGTCTGCCTGCCTCCTGCCTGTCTGTACGTCTGTCTCTGTCTGTCTGTCTGTCTGTCTCTCTCTTTGCCTATCTGTCCGTCTGTCTGTCTCTGTCTGTGTCTTTCTCTCTCTCTCTTTGTCTGTCTGTCTCTCTGTTTCTATGTCTCTACCTGTCTGTCTGTCTGTCTGTCTCTCTTGCTCTCTCGCGTTGTCTTCATCATCCTTCTTTGTCTTCTTGGTGTCACTCAGCTACACAGTCCAGACGTTTATGTTGCTAAACGAGGCAGCCACGCCCAGGTCCTTTCAACAGTCGCACGGTTTTAGTTCTACGCTCTGTTTTTGCAGCATGAATACACAAAAAAGGCATCAGCCTGTTACTGACCTCTGGCAGGTAGCAGTTATGTCCGTTAAGTCCCTAGTCTTAATGTGCGTGCCAAGTCTTAATGTTCGTCGATAGTCTCAATGTATGTCCCTAGTCTTTATGCGCGTCCCAGTGTGAATGTGCGTCCCTAGTCTTACTGTTTGTCAATAGTCTTAATGTATGTCCCTATCCTTAATGTGCGTCCCTGTGCGTGCCTGCACCCTATGTGTGTGAAACACAACACAGGCTGCCAAAGGTTGGAGCAGGATTGCTCCCAGCTGGTTGGTTCGGCAAGTCAAGGACAGTGCTTCTCTGGGTCCTACCCGCACCTTCTTCTACCGTATCTTTCTCTTCAGCATGTTGTGATGAAAAAATCATCAAGATCAACTGCAGGTGACATTTCTGAAGACTTGAAACTATTTAATAGGAAGGAAAGACACCGTACGTTGGTGTACTCGGTGACATAGCCAATCACTGGCAATCAAAGACAAAAACTGTAGGTGACGATTCTGAAGGTTGGAAAGTATTTTAGTAGGAAGTAAATACACCTGATGTACTCAGTGACATTTCCACAATGAACAGCAGCATGTGTATGCTTTACTTGGCTGACCTACACTGTTCTTTTGGGCGTCATACAGACAATGATGTATCAGGATTTATATTCATTGTAGACCGCACAAATACGGACATTTTAACAATAAGCACAACGTATTATTTTTCTAACCTGGCGCATCATTTATAAAAGTTACGTGGAGCATCATTTATAAAAGTTACGTGGGACATATTATTTATAAAAGTTGCGTGGAAAACATCAATAAAAGTTATGTGGAGCCTCATTTATAAAAGCTACGTGGAGCATCATTTATAAAAGTTATGTGGAGCATATCATTTAAAAAAAAATTGCGTGGAGTATCATTTATAAACGTTTCACGGAGTATCATTTATATAAGTGTTGCCAACTATGTCATTGGAAATCGACCACGGAAAAAAAAATATGGGTAAGATTAGAATCTTGACTGTTTTCAAAATAACAAAATATGGGCTTTTAGAGTATTAAGATGAAACAGGTATTTTCCCATGAAAAGTATTAAACGCAATGTAAAAGTAGAGATTCGCAAGATCTTTTTTCAATAGGGAATGCTAAATGATGGTGCCGCTTTTCCTGCAAGATCTCTCTCTCTCTCTCTCTCTCTCTCTCTCTCTCTCTCTCTATCGGGGGGCGCCGGCGGGAGTTTCGCGCATCAAGTCGCACCTGATAGCTCTCCGTTTGATTTCATGGTTTGCAGTGATTCAAGTGTACCTACCCCACACAGTTTTGGTCAGTGTGCGTGAGAAGTGCCATGCCATCTGGAGTGTTGGACTTTAGGGCCTCTTGTGGCTCTTTTCTCTCCGTTTTTTTCTGGTCTTCACGATGAAGCGAGCTAGGCAAAAACTCTCAATGCGAGTCGCCATATTGCAGCTGAAAAGGAGAGTGGACGGTGTTGTGGCAGGCTTGCTTCTCACGTATTTGTTCTGGGGGAGCCTTTTGCTTCGTTGTGGAGATATTGAAACTAATCCTGGCCCCAACCCTGCACAAGGACGTGACAGCACCAGGCAGACCCGATTCTCCAGCACTGGAGCGAGCAGTGGCAGAGTGAGTCTGGAGAAACCTGTCAACCTTCAGGGGGGCGCCTCTAACCAGCCAGTGAAAGAGCCGTCCCTGTCCGACCTCATGACCATGTTCCAGTTGATGGACGGAAAGTTTGACGAGGTCAAGCAGGACATACGTGTTCTCCGTCAGGGCTGTGCAGCCATGCAGGAGGAAATGAGAGGGCTGAGGTGGGAGGTGGACGACCTTCGACAGCAGAACCAGGACTTGCAGAGGAGGAACGACGACCTGGTCTCGAGAATGGACAACCTGGAAAGGAAGGCGGACGATCTGGAGGGGAGGTCCAGGAGAAAAAACATTCTCTTCTATGGTCTCGCCAAGAAGGAGAATGAGACAAGCGCGCAGTGTGAGGACATTATTAGGGAACTTATCACTGATCAGCTGGAACTGTCTCGCGACGTAGAATTCGATAGGGTCCATCTTTGTCAGTTCCAAACGGATTCCCCGATAAGTGCACGATGTGTTTTTTTTTATAAACAGAAAATGGACATACTTAGAGCTAAGCGGAAACTCAAGGGCACCAAAATCTTTGTAGGGGAGGGCTTTTCGACAAGAGTGAGAGACATAAGAAGAAAACTAACCCCTCATCTTAAACAGGCAAGAAGTGGCGGGAAACGTGCCGCAATGATCCATGATCATCTCCTTGTGGACGGAACTCGTTACACGTTGGGCTCGGGTGATCGTCTTGTGGTAGTGAAATAGGGGTTAGGCCGGTCCTGTATTTATCCTTGTTTTTTGTCCGCTGCTGTGGAAGGAACGCATACTGAGTCGACGCCGGTGGCCTTGTCACAGCGCAACAGTGTCAGCGAGTTGGCGCCACGTGAAAATTGTGCGCCTGTGTTCTGTGACGAGGTTTCTGTGTCGCCGGTGCACGTGAACAGCTCTGTTGACGGTGTGTCAAATGGGAATGTGTGTAGATTGACCTCATCAGTGATGAATAGTGAGTTTGGTGATGTTAATGTATGTAATAAAACGAAACCCTTTTCTTTCCTTCATTGGAACGTTAATGGACTACTCACAAAAATACATGATCATGATTTTGTTTCGTATGTTTGTTCATTGTTTTGTTTAGTTGAGACGTTTGTAGAAGATTTTCAGGTTCCTATTTTAAAGGGTACACATTGTTCTGTAGTCTGCTGTTAAACTGTTGGCACACGGAAGACGTTCGGGTGGAATTATAAGTTTGATAGAAATGAGCTGTGTTCTTTTTTTTCAAACCTATATGTGGAGTCTCATCTTTTTTTTTATGCTTTTGTGTTGGATAAATGCCTTTTCGGCATTGAAAGACACATTATGTATGTTTGTGCTTATATACCGCCAGAGAACTCGCCATATTATGTGCATTTTGATTATGAAAATGGTGTTTCTTTATTGGAAGATTTTTTATGTGATTGTTTGCTTTATAATAAAGAACATGATATGTACATAGCAATTAATGGAGATTTAAATAGCAGAACCTCAAATATATCTTGTGACTTAGAATCCAATGTGTGTGATTTTGTTAATCAACATTTGAGTGGGCCTTTGAACCTGAACAGAAATACTGAAGTATGGCAAAATGTTACTTAACATGTGCACTGTTTTTGACCTATGTATTTTGAACGGTATGTGTGAGGATGACCTTCAAGCTCATTACACGTACATAGCTGATAATGGTAACAGTGTAGATGATTATTTTTTACTGTCGTATGATTTGTATTCAAGAGTGTCCGATAGCATCAGAATGAATGCGTCTGATAGAATTGAATCTGACCATTTGTCTTTGGAATTATATATTCACTTCCCTATGAATAATGAGATTTGTGTTGAGGATGATGCTCAAATTTTCGAAAAGTTTGTATGGGATGAAACCCAAAAGCAATGTGTTCAGAGACAACATCTGTTCAAACGACATGCAAAGTCAGTTTGAAATGGCGATCAGTTTAATAGATATAAATATCAACGAAGCACTTGAAGTTTTTAATCATTGTATAAAAGATGTAGCAGACTGTATGAAGAAACAAATATACATTGGTAGGTACGTGAAAGATGACGACTGGTATGATAAAGAATGTCGTGCTGAAAAGAAAACTGTGCGCAATTTGTTGACGAAATTTAAGCGTACTTTGTCTCCACCTGATCGTACTTCTTTATGTATAGCAAGACGTGAATATAAACATTTGTTAAAGAGAAAAGAGAAGCAATTTAATGAGACTCTATTAACTGACTTATTACGATCTGTAAATAATCAAAAAGATTTCTGGGAATCTGTGCGTAAAATATCTACAACAAGAAGGCAGGTATCGAGTGACATTAGCATAAGCGATTGGTATGTGCACTTTAAAGAATTGTTAGAAAGAAAAGACAAGTTTGATAATGTTCTGGTTCAGGGAGAAAGTAATAGTGACCAAAGTGCTTATGATGCTGTTAAGAATGATGATGTTTATGACAATGTTGATAATGATGATGATGATGATGACCATGCTGCTGCTATTGATGATGATGATGGTGATGATGATGAAGAAAATAACGATAATGACGGCGAAAATAATTTGAATCAACCTATCTCAGTAGAAGAAGTTTTGATTGCGCTGAAAACTCTGAAAAAGTCGCAAGGCTGCCGGTCCGGATAAAAACAGGGGAATTTATATAAAAAAAAAATGCCTGCAAATCAAATTTGGTAATGGAATTTTTGGTAAAATATTTTTGATTCTCTGTTTGAGAGAGGCATATATCCTGAAAGCTGGTGTGAGTCAATTGTTGTGCCACTATATAAAAAGGGTAATGTTACCAATCCAGATAACTACAGAGGAATCTCGTTGTGCAATGTTTGCAGCAAACTGTATAGTGCAATTATTAATAAAAGACTTCAAGTGTGGATTGAGGACAATAACATTACACGTGAGTTTC